>JAQYXR010001106.1:0-41847 GCA_030545055.2 Neoaliturus tenellus | reverse complement strand
TTGATGAAGTGGCAAGAAGTGAAAGAAGAAGAACAATCCTGTCTGTTATAAACATCGGCTCATTCAATTTTTAAGTCAGTTGTTAGTAAGACTTCATCATGAATAAACGGGTTTCGTTTTCTAATGCGCCACATATAATGGAAGTTAAAAGAGGTATAATTGAATTTCAAGCTTTCCGAGGAAATGATGGTAATTTTATTATTAAAGAATTAGTAATCTTGGACATGAACACATCAGTAGTTTATCATTATTTGTTCAAACCTCCAGTACCATTTAATAGACTAACAACTAAAGCGAAAGTTACAAACAAATGGTTGAACAAACATTTTCACAACTTAAGATGGGATGAAGGTTTCATTAATTATAACATGATGCCGCACATTATGAATCATTATTGCAAAGAGTTTAAAATTATCTACACAAGGGGATTGGAAAAAGCAAATTGGATACAATCATTTACAAGCAACGAAGTGATTAATGCAATAATTGATAAAGATTTCCAATGCTACTTCAACGAACTTTGTATTTCATCAAAAAGTTTTAAACATCGAAGGTCGCAGTGCGCTTTAAAGAATGCCTACCGCTTGAACAATTTCCTTCAACAAAGTGGTGGGTGTAGTGTCAGTAGTGGGGGTAGTGTCGATTATAAAAGCGAGAGCGCTACCATGACGCAGCATGAGTATTACTCTAACCTCCGAAGAGACAACATCTCCGACGGACATTCTTATTAACAAGAAGATTAACAACAACATCAAGATGGCATCACAGAACTTACTTCAAAGTTTAGTTGATCAGTTCAACGCTCATTCTAAATCATCAATTCTACCTACAAAGAAATGTTCTGAACTAAAAGAAGAAAAACACTACATCATTCATACGATTAAGAAAATGGAAACTTCAGTAGGTGATGCTATTAATTGCACATTGAGCGAGGCTCCATATACAGTTGGTGATGAACCAAAATTTCAGATCTTCCTACCAAGACGCTTTGTACAACTTCTTCAAAATGAAGATCTTCGTGTAGTTCAACCCGGCGCACTCTATTTGGTTTCGCACGGACCAAGTGGAAACAACTCAACTGAACTAACTATTCATGTAACACCTACTACTGATTAGTTTGTACATAACATTGTAACTATTTGTTTGTAATTGTTTTTCAATAAATATGATATAAAGAAAAAACAAAAAAAAATTAAAAGAAGCAACATATTGTGATGTCTTTGTACATTACAATATGTTGCTTTTTTTAAAAATTCCACTGTATGACCTTGGCCCACTTTTGTGTGATTATAAAAGAGAAAATCTACTTGTAAAATTCATCAGTCTACGACTACCTTTCGTACCATACACATCTCGCTCACTCTATCGCTTAATATAAAAACTAAAAGATGTCTCTCAAAGTCAAGTGTGCATCTTATGATACCAACACCATTACAACTTTTGAACAACTCGAAGATTTAACCAACGAAATGCGAGTTTTACTTACCGGTGGTTATCACTTAACTGTTGATGTTAGTGCTACTAATACAAGGATTTGCACAATAGAGCTTCAATATTGGATTATATATAAATGAAAATACAATTTTTTATTCATTAGCCAATATTTTTAATAATTTTAATGGATGAGGCCTTTCGACACACAAGTTGTCATCATCAGATCTCACTCCATAATCAGTGGAGAGAGATCCATTATGGATCTCATCTCCATTATGGAGTGAGATCTGATGATGACAACTTGTGTGTCAAAAGGCCTCATCCATTAAAATTATTAAAAATATTGGCTAATGAATAAAAAATTGTATTTTCATTTATAATACAAGGATGTTCACTAAAACAAAATATTGCGATGATGAAATATTTATTTCTACACAGCCTACAACTTCTTCATCGCCAACTGGTCAACATAACATCAAGTTCCAAAAGTATTACCAATGTTGAATAACTTTTGACAGACAAAACTACAACTAAAGAATCACATGATCAATGTGAGTTAATAAAAAGGATGTGATACTTGTATAAATAATCATTTGCTTCTCAGCTCTCACCACGACAAGACCTATTTAAGAAAATGTTGTACAGAATGATGATTCAACTTGATGGAAAAATCTATTGAAAAGACTACAACACCGTTGAACAAATGACCCAAGATTTAGATGTATTAACTAAAGAAGGATATCAAGCTAAATTAATTTTAAAATTTCCTGAAGTACATCCATTATCAACAGAAGAACTTGTTGCTATGGCTAAGGCGGAGAGAGAGAAAAAGTCTGAAGAAAACAAAGAGAAACAAACTTCCTAAATTTTAATAATCCTTACACTTGTAAGGTATAATTTTTTAAAACTCCATTTGGATGACCTTGAAATTACCCCCACCACTTTTCACAGTACATAAAACTCACTATTCAACACTATACACTCTTATTCTTTCACTGGACTCCGCAGCGTCAACATGGAAGAGCAAAAATACAAGTACAAACCTCGTTACTGTTGTGAACAACAATGTACAGATTTAGGACCAATGATGGTGGATGGGTTAGCTTGTACTAAATGTGAATTCTTCGGATCTTGTTATTGCAAATGCAAAACAAAACAACTACCACCACCGGAATTGCGAACTTTCAAATTTTACAAATCAAGATATTTTCATACATGTTGTCCTCAAAGATGTTTCAAATTTCACCCTCTAGATCTTGCTCATTGTCAACGCACCAATTCTCATCAAGATGATTTTTGTACACATATGGTAAAAAGATGTAAATACAGATCAGATTGGTATTCCGATCCTGTAGAACCATCAAATGTGTAATTTCAGTTTTACACTCTTTTTTAAAACTTCATTTGGATGACCTTGAGATTTCCCCCACCACTAGTTCTAATTTTTATATAATATTAAATCATTCCACTTCCAACACTCTAACTAACAACATGGAAAACAAATTTATCAAGTTTGAACATATAATAACTGACAGGGAAGAGATGGAAGAATTGTTTCAAAACTTACTTTCTATCATTGACGAATATCCTATAAGATGGTTCAGAATTGTAGTTCAATATTTAAATCCTGGTGAATTGTTTTCTTCATCGAGTGAAGAGGATGAAACAACTACTTCGGTTCAAATAATTGAATTAAAAGACGAAGAAGAAGAACTAAACATTTTATTCAATCATAAGCTCAAGGTTCCCCATATAAAAGCCCCCTCCCTAGACAGCCCCCTCCCTAGACGCCTGCTCAAGGTCGCCATTATATAAGCCCCCTCCCTATGTGCCGATCCTCATTCCATCCCCGACTCTTCAACGATGAACAACTCTCCTTTGGCCCGAATGAATTCTAGTTTTGAAATAAACTCTAAAGAAGAGTTACAAGACATTTTTAATATTTTACAAGAACTTGTAGATAATTTTACAACCATCAAAATGAATCTGGAAATAACATACGATTGTCCTATTTGTGATAAAGTTGAAAGTTCGGACGAAGACAGTTTACTAAATCTAACTCCTGCACCATCTGACACTACTGATGGTAATAATGAAGAGCAAAATATTTCCCCCACCACTTCTTTATAATTCTTCGCTCCCCCCACCACTTCTTTATTTAACTGACATTTCTCGCTTTCACTTCTCATTCCGTCTTCGACTTTTGAACTATCAACATCACTTGTTTTAAAATTTCAAACACTAACACAATCATGATGGATATAATGGATGAAGTTCCCTTCATAACTAGAATGGAAGAGGATAAATTGAAATTGGAAATTAAACGATTGGAAATGGAACGGGAAAACCAACTCGAAATGTTACGTTTGTTCAAGCTTTTCAAATACATCATCTGGGGACTCTGCGTTTACCTTCTCATCGTCGTTGGTGTTTGCATTTACAACTCTGTAGTTCATCACAAAAGTTCAACTTGTTTAAACTCTGCTGTTGCACATTAATTGTATGTTCACAAATAAAATTCAAAAGTTACTTCAACCTATCCCACTATCACCAACTAGTTCAACTTTGAACTATTTCTGGTGGTAGTTGGATAGGCTTTTTTAAAACTTACTCTGGATGACCTTGACATACTTTCCAAGCCTCAGTTATAACTGTTAAATTTCAATTTTAAATTAACTCTTAATTCATGCCCAATTCTACTTCAAATAGACGCCATATGCTCTCGCCATCTGCACCCCAGCATCTGACGCCATCTGCTCGAGCAGCTGCTCGGGCAGATGGCACGACTTCCGGTCCAGAAGTAACCAAAACACACTACTATTAATTCATGACATTTTGACGGTCAACAGACATTAAATGATAGACACTGTCACAAGTTTATATTACAACCCCACCAAATTGTTATGTCAAACAATTGAAATTAATGATTTGGCAACTTACGTGAGGCAATTGATTTTGATGTTACAGACATGTTCAGTTTACAATAAATATCATGAAAATAAATATTTTTATACACATTCTTGAAACAAGCAAAGCTGTAAATGTAATCTAATAATATATACTTGGAATATATTTTACAAAAGTCACAATATTGTAATGGGTGTATCCAT
Source organism: Neoaliturus tenellus (assembly GCA_030545055.2). Classification (NCBI taxonomy): domain Eukaryota; kingdom Metazoa; phylum Arthropoda; class Insecta; order Hemiptera; family Cicadellidae; genus Neoaliturus; species Neoaliturus tenellus. The sequence continues at coordinate 37,303 of JAQYXR010001106.1, read as the reverse complement.
TTTGCCCCACGGTTTCGGGCCCATCTCAAAACAGGACACTTGCCCCATGGGGTTGACAGTCAGAAAAAATGACCGCTAAGAACAGGACACTTGCCCCACCAGAAGAGAGGGCGGTACAGCCCCCCCCCCCAACGGCCTGCTGCTCTCTCGCCTCTCTCGCTCTCTCTCTCCCTCACTCGGCTTGGCTGGTGGTTGCCTGAATGCTCTGTTGCGTGACGTCATAATAAAGCACAGTCCCGTATGAACTGCATTGTAGCCCCCTGCTTCGCTTACTCACATTACGACTACATGCGACCCTCTAATTGAGCCGAATAGATCACTTAACATTCCTAAATAAAGATTCCTTTGTTATTCGATATCAAGATTCAATAATAAATAACGTATGCGAGTATTAAAAGAAATACAAAATGCTAACATCAAAATAAGAGAGCGTGCAAAACAGCTTCTCCCATAAAACTGTAAGTTAAAGTAGCCTAACCCTCTTTCCGTGGCGCGAGAATGAGAGTTGTGATGGTAAAAAAGTACTCCTAGAGTTATCGTATTCTCCGGCTTGGTGGTATATTTACCACGTTCGTATCATTAGGTAATACAAACAACAATATTTTTTAAATAAATTGTCAGTGTTAATGAATTGAAATAAAAACCGCAATCAAATCAATCAGCCTATGAATCCAAAATACAATGCATGTATTCACATTAATTCTATCAACATTAATTAAAATTAAGTAACATTAATTAAATTAAAATTAGCTAAAAATTAGGTTCGCAACTTTATGAATAATAATTTTTCAAGCAAAACGCGATATCTGACCTAAACAACCACTTTCTCTCGAGAATTGTTTAAATTTACTACGTCTAATTTTGCCAGGCTCGTAAAATGTGATATTGTCTCTGATTTAAAGATATGAACATGTTTTTATTTGATATGTTATGTTAGACCCTCTTTATTTTTGGTGCCTTACTAAAAAATGACTAATCATTGACTAAGACTACTCTTAACAAGTCTTTCTGAGACTGTTGTGTTTATTTTCAGTATCTTATATCACAGTACAGAATATTTTTTAGGAATAGTGATCCATTTAAAAACATTAAAATCATCCTTGTTGTTGTTATCGTACAACGATGATTTCGATACATCATGAGAAGGTAATCTAATATAATTCTCGTGTGAATTTTAAATTAATTGCCTATCTTAAAGTTAAATTTATGCAATACACTGTGTGCAATATTTCAAAGAGAAAAACTAGTGGATAGGAATCATTCATGCGTTATTTACTAAAGATATCACCAAGCCGGAGAATACGATAACTCTAGGAGTACTTTTTTACCATCACAACTATCATTCTCGCACCACGGAAAGAGGGCTACTTTTTAGTGGGACGCATGTAGTCATAATGTAAGCAGGGGGCTACAATGGAATTCATACGGGACTGTGCTTTATGATGACGTCACGCAACAGAGCATTCAGGCAACCACCAGCCGGCGCACCGAAACTGCGATCCTAGTTTTAATCCTCAAAAGGGTTCGCTAATCCCACAACCGAAACTGCGATCCTGGCACAGCGGCCTATCAGCAGGTAGCGGAGGGTCCAGCGGGGATTCCAGCGTCCGGTGTAGGCAAATGGCTCTCGAATGTTTCGCCGTACGGCTTTTAATGCAAAACATGGTATTTGATTCCCCTGTTTCGGACGCCGTTTTTCAACCGATTTTCTTTAAACTTGGTAAGTATTTAGTTGAATAGTTATATTAGGTCCCTCATACCTCGAAATTTTGAAAATTTAACAAATATTACTAAGGAAAATCGAGTAACTTTGCGACGTCACAGAGAGTAATATTTGTTAAAATTTAAAAATTTCGAGGTATGAGGGACCTAATATAACTATTCAACTAAACACTTACCAAGTCGGTTGAGAAACGGCGTCCGAAACAGGGAAATCATATACCGTACCATGTTTTGCATTAAAAGCCGTATAGTTAAAATTGCCGACTGCGCAACAATGTGCTACCGGCCCAGGGGTGAAGATGACTCTTAACCTGGACCAATAAACAAAGACTTTCAGGGTGCACATTCCTTCTTTGTTTTCCCCCACAAATATATCAGTCATTCTCAGTTTGAGAGCAAGGGCAGCAGTATCCCCATCGTCTTACGTACAGTATCGTCAGTATCGTCCCGGGTGAGGCCTCCGTGCCAGGATCGCAGTTTCGGCGTCTGCCTGGGGTCGCCCTTGGGGTAAGGATCGCAGTTTCGGAGTCTACCTGGGTCTGGGGGATCGCAGTTTCGGTGCGCACCCACCAGCCAAGCCGAGTGAGGGAGAGAGAGAGAGAGAGCGAGAGAGGCGAGAGAGCAGCAGGCCGTTGGGGGAGGGGCTGTACCGCCCTCTCTTCTGGTGGGGCAAGTGTCCTGTTCTTAGCGGTAATTTTTCTGACTGTTAACCCCGTGGGGCAAGTGTTCTGTTTTGAGATGGGCCCGAAACCGTGGGGCAAGTGGAACACACGCATTGTAATTATTTGCTTGTAAATAGAGTTTGTTTATAAATAAAATCAGATTTTAGACTTTTTATCTCATTAACACTACTGTATTACATACACAGACAATTTTACAATATCTTGTTACAAAATGTAATGTAATTTACAATTAAGCAACTTTATTTTGAAAAATAAGCCGTTGGAAATGTCAATAATATATTAGTAGGCCTACCACGTTTTAATTCCCGACCTCGTGTTTCAAGGTAACTTTTATTAATTAAAATTATTAATAAATAAAAATATTTAAACAGATAATTTTGAAAACGGGACCTGTTATTATGTCTTTTCATAATTTATTTTTATGTTATTAACTAATGTTCTACCCAAATCTTGTTGTTATTTACCCAAAACTACAAAATATAAAATCAACAAATGTCTATGGGTCGTATAAAATTTCTTGATTTTCACAGGTTCAAATAATTCTAAGGTTGAAACAGCGTGCACGCGGCTTGTGACATGCATTTCCCAGGTTGCAAGCAACAGTTGCTATAGCCTACACAGTACACATTCATATCTCTGACGCGCCGGCGACACTTGCCAGATGACAGGATAAATAGCGGAAACTTGTTCCTACCAATATTACTTGTGTTTATGACTATTAAGGAGGACTTTGCAATAACTATTCATATGCAAGTTGTAATACCATTATAGATCGCAATTAGTTTCAGGTGCAAAGCATTATGTGCATAAATAATTTGTTGTTGTTATGTTAAATAAAATTTGAAGCTTTGCTCTCTCCTATATAAGTCATTTCCTTTAGCGAAAAAACAGTTTTATTTCAGAGCGAGCCGAAATTTTTCCGAAGCAATTATAAATATATTGCAAAGTTAGGTATTTTTTAGAAGAGGGCCTCTACTACTAAAATCTTCTAAAAACGTAATAGGTTATAACCAAATGCGTTTTGGTGGATTACAGGGCTATAAATAGACAGAAAACATATAAACTGTTCCCAACGAATTTTCTATTCAACGTTTTAAACACGTATATTATCAACCATTACTAAATCGTAAAATGCGATTACCCAATTAGTCGATTGGCCAATACACTAGTTTGGTTAAGCCAGTTAGGTTAGGTTATATTTTAGAGTAGTTCGGTAGTAGAGGAGTAGAAAAAATAATTTTAACCTTAATAAACAAATTGAAATCTGACACAGAAATAATCCAACGCTGGGCCGGCCAGAACAAGTAACGCGGTGACTTGAGATAAGATTAAAATGGGTAACCTAATGATAGTAACCTAAAAATTCGCAGGTAGTTTTGACACGAAATTTTTAGTTTGTTAAATAAACAACTATAAATTTGCCAAACTTTGTTTCCATGTAGGGCCTATAGAGAGTTTTCCTTAAAAAATAAGTAAGTATACAAAATAATATCTTTCATTAAGAGGAAGAAAACTTTTTTCGATGTCATACAAAAACATTTTACAATTAAATGATTGTAAGGGTGAACTTACAAAACTGAAATAAAAAATTTAAAATGAATACACATTATTACCAACTATTAATTTCAAGTGATATGATACTGTAATTAGTTAATGACAATGAAAATATTCCGTGAAAATTTTTGGCTTAACAGGAACAGAAATAAGATATTAAAAGATCGAATATAAAATACTGCTTTTCACTAATCAATCACCAACCACATCTCAAATATTTTAAAAGCACTTTACACAAATATTTCATTGCTAATGCTTCGTCATAGTTTTCATACATTGTTTCCATTTTTGTAAACAAAAATTTACAATTTCTGTATTGTACCGGAATTTTTAAAATAATGTCCAAAATCGAATTAACTGTTTTATATTAATTTGTTTATTTGTATACACCTGGAAGACAAAAAATTTTTATTTGTTGGTTTATATCTGTCGGTTTGAACAGACTAACTCTACCGTTCGTGTATGTCTTCTTTATGCTCACTTAGTTGGTAAGTAGATTTAGTTAGTTTGTATGGGTTATGAGACATAGTGATGTCATGTAATATAAGACTTTTTTCAGATTCAGAAGGACATATTAAATGGCAGATACAAACCAAGTATGGCTGAGTATATATTATTAATTGATTAACCATGAGCTAATATTTAGAATGCCTTGCATCACTCTCGCCTGTGTAAAGCTGGCGGTCCGCATGTGTGTTCAGCTCTCGTTGCGGCCATATCTAGTGTTTGTCATACACACTCCTCGTCTACTACGCTTCCTCATACGCTACTACCATCGACAGCCAATTATTAGGCACAAAATAAAGAAATTAGTCATCAACATATTTATTAATTGCATGGATTTATTTCTCTTTATTAAGATTAACAGAAACTTAGGTTTAAACTTTATACTGGTTTCAAAAATTTTTATTTTAATGTAGTAAAACGTTAATATTCTTTTATATATTTTACTTAAGACCTTTTGGATATTCAAGCTATCGTCTTCAGCTAGTTATTATTTTTTACAAGTATCGGCAAATGATAGCTTAATGATCGAAAGGTATTACGTTATATACAAACAATAAATCGGCTTTCCATTGCTTTAAAACTAAAAGAGAAGTTTTGGCTTTAGTATACAGTCGTCAGAGCTATGACACAGTTCCACAAACGAAAATTCCTTACACATTTTGTTAATTAATCATGGAAATAATAGTACAATCTATATATATATAATTCTGTAAGCCGAATTTCTTGAGCAAAATTGTGAGCGTTATACAAATCGCAGAAAGATGGGAGGGGTCTCAAATTAAAGGTCTCGGTCCCATACACGAGGGAAAACTATCGTCATGTCCATAATGTTAACAGGAAATGAGAAATCACGTAAAACGTCCTCCATAAGAATAGCATGGGGATTCGAAAAACGCCTGTTTTGTGTGCATTAAAACATGTGTTATGGTTTAATTTTAAAATGAGACACAGATGATAACATTGAGTGAAGATGATAAAATCATTCACACCAAAGAGAAGCAATCTATATAATATATAATTCTATGAGCGAAATTTTTTGAGTAAAATTGAGAACATTTTGCAACTCGCAGTAAGATGGTAGGGGTCTCGAATTAAATGTCTCGGTCCCATGCATGAGGGAAAATTTTCAGCGTATCCGTAAAGTTAAATTACAAGGAAATAAGAAATAGCGTAAAAAGACCTCCATAATAATAGCTCCAGGATTTGAAAACAGTCTGCTTTGTGTACATTAAAACTTATGATTTTATTTTAAAATGAGGGGCAGATGATAATAGGCCTATTGAGTGAAAAACTATTAATAACCAAATGACATAATGTATCTGGAGTGGAAATACTATAATGAGAAGTTTTGAGGCTTTGAGCAACAATAACTTCTACTAGGAGCGTTACCAACCCTACAAACTAATAAAAATGGACTGAGGTTTTTTACTGTTATGTTCCTCTAATAATTTAAATAGTAAAAAACTGAGCCTTCATACGAATTTTGAAATAAATTCTGTTCGTGATGGGGACGCAATGGGCGATGAATTTTGGTTTGAGAAAAGCCTATCTTATTTACATTGAACCAGGTTTTTTTACCATTGACTATGTACACTAACGTGAGTAGACTTCTCATAGCATAGGCGTGTGTGAAGCATATTGACGGTGGTGCAATCTCGTGCGGCGTACATGGAAGTACACATAACATATGATAGATAAATAAGTATTACCACTCTTCTCAACATGAATGATGAAAATTATGAAACATTTTATGACTGAAAGTTATGTTTATGTTTTGGCAAAGTGTGTTTGCAGCACTGTAAATTCAGCTAAATAATAACCAGATCGATGGCAGCGACTCTGGTACGGCGTACACCGAACTTCCAAATTTTTGCCTCAAACTAAATGCATTGGATGAGAGGTCTATTCACGTTAGTGTACATAGTCAATGGTTTTACTTTATGACGACAAGTATCAATGATCATATTGAGTGACGATAATACATTAATTGAAACTTAAAGTATATCAGTCAATGAAAGGTTGGTATTCGGTTAGCTGAATTATCTCAGAAACCATTTGGTCATTTCATAGATTGTAGAGTTATAGGAGAGAGTTAAAATAAAAGTCGTTTGTCCTACATACTAGCGAAAAATGTAGCAGGGTAAAAACTTTATAACAAAATCGGAAATAAAGATATTAAGAAAGATATTTAAGAAAGATTATCTTCTGAAAGGTTCTCCTAAGAGATTCTCCATGTATGGTGATTTTAAAAAAACCTGCTTTGTTTACACAAAATCATGAATTTTGATTTGGAGGGACAAATATTAACAGTTAAGATAATATTATTAAGATAATATTAGTTAGTTAAGATGATCTATTTTGAGCGGCTGTGTTCAAACTTGGTGAAGAAAAAAATAAAAAATCTGACAGGAGCTAAAATCCATTTAATTTTAGGACAAACAAAACAATGAAATAGATATGATACAAAATATTGAAAGTTAATTGACTCTAAAATGGGTGCTGAACATTCGTCATGTTTTTTCCTCATTGCCGATTTTCTATGTTATATTAAAAAGCCGTCATAGCTTAAATTGACTATGATTTCTTGCAAAACATATTTTTCATAGATCGATATAAGTTTAACAACAGACAGAAAGAAGCATTTACAAACGGGTAACCTAATAGCACAGGATTGTAAAGAGTGCTTTGGGGGGCGAATAGCCTGTTCAAACGGTATTGTTAAAATAAATTCAAATTAAATTTTCTGGAAACTTTCATAGTGAAGAGTTGGAGATCCGCTATTTTAATTTTAATTTAATCCATGCTATTTAGTCCATGCTATTTTAATTTTATGATTAGGGGCTTTTGCCCCTATGAGCCACTAGTACTTCAAATAAACTCCGTAATTCTGTGAACTGCAGCTCGGATTATTTTCACCTGCCAGCAAGGTAAATTCAGATTGAGATATTTTAACACGTAGTTTTAAGCTGTAGAGTACAACATGTAAAGCCGCGTTTACACCGGAGTTGCAAACACGTGTTGCCAACATTTGTTTCAGTAACTTTTAAGGAAACACCTTAAAATTCGTTGGCAACACTTGTTTGTAACAATGTTTCAAACAAGATTTTTGTTGGAAACCCGCTCCCACCGAGATCTCGAATGTTTACATTGGAGGTATACTGTCCGGAGATGACTTGTTGGCCAGTGAGGGGGTTGCGGGGTGAGGGGGAAGCTGATGCATGCCATTGGCCAAAATAATTTGCTTTTTGTTTTTGGTTTTTTTTTTATTCCAGTATATGTTAAGCTATCAACAAAACCAAAAACATACAACATCCCTACGTTGTTTTATTTTAATTTGCCGTCAGCCGTATTTCTCTACATTGAATTAGGCTAGCTGGTTTGTCAACAAAGATAATTGTTTACTTTTTTTAGCAAAATGTTTTAACGAAGAATAAGTACAATCTAAGTTTGTTTTTATTCCTTAGTTAACATAGTTAGTTAACTGATCGGTAGGTTTCGGATGTAAATTTCCCCCCACCCCCCAACCCCATAAGTGGCCAACAAGTCATCTCCCGACAATAAGGGAAATGTCACTAACAAAATAAAGTCGCTCAAACAGATTTTGGAAAATTGTGTTGCGAACTTTTGCTGCAAACATCTGTTGCCAACATTTGTTGACAACTTCTATGTAAAAGCGGCTTTTAAGGCAATCTATCATTTGGCAGGCCGATCCATATTTGTAAGCCGACGTTGCCTAAAAGCAGCTCATCAAACTTGAACGATCCGTTACAAGGGGCTTACTTTTGCTCACCCATTAACTTTCGTAAAACGAGATGGAACTCCTGGAAATTCATGGAAATGTACCTGGCAAACGTACCTGGATTCTTGGGCCTTGTATTGAAAATTATTTAATTTTTACGAACAACATAACTGTGCGATTGAAGTTCGGACACCCAATGAATGAAGATACTTCAATGTCCCGCAATCTTTGTCTTTGTGTGAAGATCTAGTCCTATAGAAGTTAGATCAGCACGATTTTTCAACCTATTTATCACCATTATAGAAGAATATGTTAAAATATTACATTTTCTAATGGTATTGGTGCAAATTTCAATAATATTAAGCTATCGATTTTTTTGTCAACTAAAAATATTTCTTAACTATAGCTTTTACCCGCGGCTTCGCTTGCATTGTAGCCATTAAAAAATCCACTAATATTGGAAATTTCTATTGCATTCTTATTGGTTTTTTAGCAACCAATAAAAGAGATAAAACCAATTTTAAGATTTTTTATACAAATTATTTTTTAATCTTTCGTAAAAAATAATTCTTTTAAATTAAAATGTATCCTACGTTACTTCTACCTCCAAGAATATGTATACAAAGATGATCATGAAGATCGTTTGAGTAGTTTTCGCGTGAAAGTTTAACTAACAACAGAACATTCACATTTATAATATTAGTAAGATAGAACAAATAGGCCAAAGTCGAAAGATAGTTCTTTTCAATGTACAGACCTGTTGGTAAACATAAAATTATTGAAAAATGTTACATTGAACTAATACCAACATGGAATCGTAATTTAATCAAATAACTTATTTGTTTAATGTACCACAATCAATCCAAAACTGTATTAATATTGTTATTACAACTTACTTTGAGCAATTGAATTAGCTATATTAGAATAGGCATTTATATGTATTAGAGAGTTTAGTTGGGTAACTAGATGCATTTACAATTCTGCAGTCTATTATGACGATGTTTTCAAAAGCTAGTTTTTATATTATTTTTAATTTGCATGCAAATTATTTCGTTAGGTACGCGTTATTTACTATATTCATTTTTTGCCTAAGTATTGCTGTAGGTATTTATAGACCAATCTATTGTAATCCATAGAGTAGTGTGAAATTGTTGGTGCTGGGCCAGTTCAAGGTCACCTGAGGGATGACGTCATCGAGGTCAATGACCTCACCGATGACGTCATCGATGACGTCATCGATTGCGTCATCGATGACGTCATCACCAATGACGTCATTTCGAAGACGTCACACCCATGACGTCACAGAAATGACGTGCTGATGACGTCATCACCCCTTACGTCATCAAAATGATGTCACCGACGCCACTAAGGTCAAGGTCATGCCGAAACTTAAAATTTTTTGGCACTTTTGCCGTTTCTCGCACTACGCTCCGAGTTTCAGTCCGAGTCCCCGTGACCTTGACCACTCGGAGCGAATTTTCGACGAGAAACGGCAAAAGTGCCAAGTTAAACTCGAGTTTCTGACATGACTCAGCCTAAATGGGCAATCGGTTATCCCTCAGGTGACCTTGAACCAGCACAACACCAACAATTTCATATTACTGTGACCTTGAAAACCTAACAACGGAGCGCCGACACCGATGCGCACCCCACGACAGCCACCGAGTGACTGACTGTCAGGCTCTGTGTACTCTAGGTATATGGGGAAGTGGAGGGGGAAATCTCAAGGTCATCCAAATGGAGTTTTAAAAAAGTTGAAGAGTAGAAAGACTACTCTTGTGCTTCCTGGGCGACTTCATCAATTTCCAACGGATCTGTAAACCAATCCGATCTGTAGCGGCAGGAGTCCAGAAAACAGGTGCACCACCCATCAGGTTGTCCGTAGCACTTCCGACAATTGGTAAGATTGGAGAAGTGAAATTTAATACACCGCTGCGGACAACAAGTATAAAAGTATTTGGATTTGTAGATTTTGAAAGTTTGTAGTACCGGTGGTGGCAGCTGTTGGTTCTTGCATCTACACCTGCAACATCCGAAGCATTCACATTGCCGGCAGGCCAGCCCATCCACTTGCCACTTTGGTAAGAGGAAACACTTATCCTCACAGCAATAGGTTGTCCCCGTCTCTTCCTCCCAACGCTTCTTTGCACAATATGTGACGCCTTGTATCTCCAAACACCTAAGCTCGCAACATGAGATGCGCTTACTTTCCATAGTTGATGTTGCTTTGACGAGGGAGCACGATGAAGTGATGCTGTGGTCAGTGGGAATGGGGTTTATATAAACTAAGGTGAGTGGAGGGGGAAAGGTCAAGGTCATCCAAATGGAGTTTTAAAAAAAGAAAAGAGTAGAAAGACTACTCTTGTGTATATATAGCGATTTCATTGATAGTGAGTGCTTCTGTATGCCAAGTTGATCTGTACTGACAGGCTCCTAAATAATGTTTGCAAAAACCTGCAAAATGATTGTTGCAAAATTTGCAGCCAGTTAGCTGTTTTAGTGTGAATTCAATGCAACGTTCAGGGCAACAAGTGTACTTATGCCCTCTCATCTGGTACACATGGAATGTCTTCAACTCTGGTTTCGGCTTCTTCCAAGACTTGCACTTACACATGCATTGACCAAAAGCTTCACATTTTCTACACGCCAGGCCATCCGCAACATCAATGTCATTTGGCCATGAAAAACATTTCTGTTCGCAACAGTAGTTGAGTTGACTCTCCATGTTGCTGTGGTGAAGGTGCGCGATGAAATGATGCTGCAGTCATTGAGAGTGCACCTTAAATAAACTCAGTGGAGGGGGAAAGGTCAAGGCCATCCAAACGGAGTTTTAAAAAAGATAACTAGTCGTCCTCCTCCTCCTCGTCCGTTGTACTTGGAGAGCTGTCAGACGAAGAGCCCCGTGCAGGTGCTCCCCAGATGAAAAACAAATCAATTTTAAAACGAAGACCAGGATCTTGCATCATCAATTCCTTTAATTTGTCACATACTAAGTCGACCTTGTGTAAGGTGTCAACAACAAGCTTCCAATTTGTTGGCTCAATATAACTTGTAGTAGAGTCTACCTCGCTGATAACCACATCCTCCGGCCGTATTGGAGTGTAAAGATGTGTAAAGTTCTTCGACTGTAGCTGAGGCTCAGGCTGGCTGGAAGTGGAAGGTTGAGTGTAGACCCCTGTCGCATCGAAATCCATAGTCATTCTACATTCAATGTTGGGGTTTTCGTTTAATACATACACCAATTTCTCATGCAACATATCCACTTCTGCCGAGTCTTGCAGATGAACATTCCAGGAAAATGGCCATTCTTCATCCGTAGTGGAGTCAACTCGAGAAAGAGTGCTGTCCGCCATGATAGCTAAGCAAGGAATGATGTGAGCTACAGACTGTGGTAACAGTATTGAAAAGTAGAGGGGGTAAACCAAAAGTATGTGGAGGGGGTATGTTCAAGGTCATTTAATTTGGGTTTAAAAAAAGGAAATAGTGGAGGGGGAATTCTCAAGGTCATCCAATTTGGGTTTAAAAAAAAGGAATGAAGGTTACTCCTCTTCAGCCTCGTTGTCCCCCACATCCTCATTAGCCTCATCTTCATCAACGTCAGACTCGCCGTAAGGGTAGATCGGGGACATCGGCGAATATTGTGGAGATTGTTGACCGTTGTTATCGTCCCCTTGCATTCTAACTTGGGACCAATCATAATTTAAATTCATTTGTATTATGATCCCAGGGTTGTCCCGCAGTATTTCCTTCATCCGTTCGCAAATCGTTTCCAAATAGTGTACACTATCGATCGACAGTGTCCAACCCGTACTTGTACCAACATCAGTAGTGGAGTCAGCTTGGCTGATGGTGTTGTTGTCTGCCATGGTTGCTTGTCGGACAAGGAATGACGGTTGATGTGATGCTCATGCAGGAACATGGTGAAGTGGTGGGGGGTGTGGTGGAGTAGTGGGGGAATTTTCAAGGTCATCCAAACGGAGTTTTAAAAAAAGGAAAACCTACAAAGTAACATTGAAACTTTCCAATTGATGGTGGCGAGCGTTTTCTTCTGCAACCTTGCCATACAGTATGAAAAGTACAACCATAATAAGGCCGAACAATAAAAGATAGCCGTTGACTATCATGATATTTTCTGAGTGTATCTGCTTTCTTCGTATCGCCCTCTCCTGCATCCTCTTCTCCAACTCGTGGACGAAGTCACAGCAAACGTGAGGACATGTTTTATCCGTTGGTAGGTTTGCCATTGTTGATGTTGTCGGTTTGGCTGTTGAAGATGGAATGAGGTTTCCAATTGTGATGTGCCATGTACATTAATAGTCAGGTGGTGGGGGTAGTAAAGCAGTGGAGGGGGAAGTTTCAAGGTCATTCAAACCGTGTTTTAAAAAAACCTATCTTGTTACTGAGCTCATATGTCAGTAACAAGATAGGTGCTTTTGCTCATTTACTTCTTTAATATAATGAAAAAATAAACATATTCTACAATGGTTAGAACAAGAAATACAACTGCTAGTCAGCTGAAGTAATCTAAGTTGTCCGGCTCGGTCTTCATGGACGTCGGTGAGGAAGCTTTCGAGGAGTGTCCAGGCTCTTCCTTTGACTGCCGGGTGTTCCGTATATTGCAAGCGTAAACTTGCACGTTTATACGGTAGCCTCGTGCCACCATCAGCTGCAACTCCTTGTACAAGTCGTTTAGCTCCTGCTGAGTCTTGATGCTCACCTCCTCGTAACTTGCGCAACTGACGTTCAGAGACATCCTGATGTTGCTAGGTTGGCTGCTGGAGTAGAAATGAAGCCGAGGCACAGCGTTTGGAGGTACATGAAAAAGTGGTGGGGGTAATGGTGGTGGGGGTAACGGTGGTGGGGGTATGGAAGATCCAATTAAACACTTCTAAACTTTTTCCATCGATACAATGGGATGGAGCAAATAGCACAGGTGTCCTTGTAGTTTTCAAATCTAAACATCGGTGCTAGAAATCCGAACTGTTTTCTACCACCTTCCTGTACGAACCGTCGAAGGTCTCTGACGGCAGCATCGCCACAAGGCTTACAAAACTTTTCCCCGTCTTGGAACCTATACCATGAGTATCCCGAATACCCTCTATTATCTTTCTTGTACTCTTCGATATCCTGCTTTACTGTTATAGGGATATTATCTTGTAAAGCCGTCTGGAATAAAGATGCGTCAGTTATAACTCGTTGTAAGCAAAGCTCGTACAAGATGCTCATCGTTTGCTAGTTGGCAACAGACTGACCGTGTTTCGCATCCAAGCAGGTTTGAATCCTAGTGTGGTAGTGGGGGTAATTACGGTAGTGGGGGTAATTGTGAAATGCAAAGGTCAAAGGTCAAGGTCACCCGCGAAGTTTAAAAAAAATGCAACATATCAATACGTGACAAACTTCACATATTGATATGTTGCATTTTTTGTTTTCTTATTTTTTTGTCTTTTATGATTTATTTATAAAACATTACAATAACATATGTACAACATTAAAACTTAAATCTAACACTGCTGCTTGTCGGCAATGTGGATGGTCAACTCTGTAGAGTTGCTACCTGTGCAGCCGTGGGACACCAGGTATAGACAGCCGGGTTGAATAGAGCGAAGGTCCTCGTTTTGTAGAAGATGGACGAATCTCTTGGGCAGGTACACCTGGAACTTGGGCTCATCCCCCGGAGTAAACGGTGCCTCGCTGAGACTGCAGCAGATGGCTTCCCCAACTGTAGTCTCCATCTTCTTCATAGCATGGATTATGTAGTGCTTTTCATCTTTTAGTTCAGAGCACTTCTTCACAGGTAATATTGTTGACTTGGAGTGAGCATTGAACTGCTCGACCAAAGTTTGAAGGAACTGGTGAGATGCCATGGTCAGGTTACAGATCGTCTTCTTGCTCGGAGATGTTGTCGTCTCGGAATCTCGAGTAATACTCATGCCAGGTCCCGGTCTGCTCCTCACTTATATACTCTCCGTTACCCCCACCACTCCCCACTTCCCCACTTTGAAGGTAAGAGGCGAGTTTATAGGCATTTTTCAAAGCGCAATGTCTATCTTTATCATGTTCTGGGCTCTTTGTACAAATACATATTGTTTCCAGCATGTATTGATAATTCTTATCCAATTCCACATCATTAACCGGAACATGAGTAAATCCTTCGATCCATCTTTTCTTTTCCAGCCCCTTTGTGTAAATATTGGTAAACTTGTCTGAAAAATGATGCATAATGTGATACAAGTCCGTGTAACTTGTAAAACCATCATACCAATCGATATGATGGAAGTGTTTTGAAATCCATCTGTTGGTAGTAGCGGCTTTACTAGTTAAAGATGAATAAGAACATGGTGGTTTAAATAAAAACGAATAAGGAACACTTGTATTCATGTCCAAAAACACAAGATCTTTTATAATGAATCTATCATCATTACCACGAAACGCTTGAAACTCAATAATACCAGGCTTGGACTTTACTTGTTCTTCTTCTTCCTTGTCCATTTTGAAGGCCACACGTCTGCTCATTACGAAGTCAGGAGGTCAACTGATTTCCACACCACGGTAGGTACTACTTTTATACCAGGCCGTACAGTTGTTGGCGCGTTGGTGTATATTTAACGTGGGCACCGTCCCCAATAGGCCTAACCCCACAAAAAATTGGTTATTGTTTTAAAAACTAACCATTGTCATTTAAGTTTCCATCTTTATATTTTCCTTGTTTTCGTTTTCATCACTAACACTTGATTCTTCTCCTCCATCTTCCTCTTCTTCCTGTTTTACTGATTTCTTATGTAGTTGAGCGTACTTTTCCAATTGTCTCCACATTTGTACTTCATGAGGAACTCTATTAAATATAGAAGTATCCACAGGTCCGTATATTATAGGTGCGTCCGGTTGTTTGTCCAAAGTGTCTTCCAGATAATCTTTAATAATCGAACTTGAAAACACCAGTTGTCTCAAGTATCTTGTTATAGGTTCAGTAGCACAAGTTAAAATGAAAAACTCCTCTCGATTAAGTTGAATTTTGTTATCATGTCGTGTTGTGTCTCTAAACCGCAGCTGATGATCACCACGTTGTTTAATAATATCGATTTCCACATTTGAATCCAAAAGTCCTACTCTTGTCTTTCTTCCAAACATGTTACTACTTAAATAGCATTCTAGCAGATGCAAGTGTTTCATAAACGATTCCCAAGCACTGTCCGTAAACAAAATCATTTTGGGTCCGTGAGTTAAAATTACAGTAGGGGAATAATCTGTCGATTTCATAACACCGATTAAAACACTTTTGTCCAAACTGGAAGAGATTGGGTAAAATATTCGCAAAAATACCTCACTCAATATGTTTGGAGAAATATTATCTTCAATATCCCTTTTTCTCTTTTGTATAGTCTTTCTTCTTTTACCTTTTTCTTCAACATTATTACTGGCGTGAAGTTGTCCGCAAACGTTTTGTTCACCTCCTTCCTGGTGACCTTGAGGATCTAAAAACTCAGATATCTCCTTCTCAATATCTACCACATTTTCAGGTGTACCACTAGGAGAAGCCATATTGAATACGATGCTACCCATACAACAGTAGGCAACAAACTGATGAGGAGCGGCCTGTACGCTCTGCTTTTATACTCGCGGAATGAAACAAAACCGGTTTTTACAGTACATTCTTAACAATTCCAGTTAAAGGTGTGTATGTTACAATTTTATCATGTAGAATTAAACAGTATGCAGTTGTATTAGCCGGTATAGCCGCGTTGAATTCCATTTCTATTTTTATATCCACACTTGATGATTTTACTGATTCATTTTGTTTAGAACAATCAATTACAACTATTGGGTAGGCATCGAAATATTTTGAAGGTGATAATAAAGGTGTATTTGCTTTACCGTAATATTAACTTTGGAATCTTGCGTACATATCGTACAATATACTGTATTTCTTCTTAGTGAATGACACATTTAAATTGTCGTATGGAAAGAATTGTGAATTTAAATAAACTTTAATATTTTTCAAGTCACAATGATCAAATTGTCTTGCATGTTTAGTGATGTCGTCTCTTCTACCTGTTTGTAAACCAAATATAATATACCTGGCTCGTTCTACATAATTTGATGTTTTAACAGTCCAAGTGTGTCGATCCGTAGTAGGTAAACTGGGATGCTCATGGAATTCCCAACTTCTAAATGGAATAACAATATCACGATCGGCTTTTAATTTTCTTAAAAGTAGCATTCTATGCTCGTCAGCTAATTTAACATGTGGAACTCTCCATACAATTTTGTCTAATTTTAATTTCCATTCTAAAGTCGCATCAGTCGTATTATCTGCAGCTTTAATAATGTCTTTATCGTTAGAAGACCTCAACAAAACTAATTCTTGTTTAACGTTTAATATTATTTTCCTATAATCCTCAGCAAAACCAAGCAACAAACGTAATGGAATATGAAAATCAAAATATCCATCTGAATTTGGAGTGATCGTGTCAATTGTAGGTAATACCCATCCGGCAGGTTTAAGTAAATTGGTTTCATTGGGTGTTATAGATGTTAGTCCTTTTAAAGTCGTTGTAATACCTACTTTTTTAGTAGAATCAACTGTTACACCTGATATTTCATATCTAATTTCATCAAACAGGAAAGCCATAGGATTATTTATAAATGGAACTGTGGTACCAGCAGTAGTACCGTCCTTTTTAGTAACTTTTCCTTCAATATACAAGTAACTTTCACATGGTAGTGTGTAAATGTCTTGATGTTGTATGGGAATACGAATTTCATCGTTATTGTTTAATTTCGATGAAGTGTAAGGGTTGTGGGTGTGATATTCTTTTTCCCATAGGGTTTCGTCGAATGTTGGACCCTGCGCTATATCCAGTATATCCATAATCGGTTAATTTTAATCCAACTCTCTCTAAGAAACGAATGTTCTCGCGTGTTAACTCCTCCACAGCTGAAGAGCTACTAATGCGGTTTCCCGTAGGTTGTTCGCTTTTAAATGTTAAACCCATGGTTTTGTATAAAGTGTCGATTTTAAATGTAATCTAATCGTAATAGGCTCTTCTCTGAAGTCTACCAAGTTACCGTCTTGATCCAATACGCTCAACACGATGTCTGAAATGAAAGTGGTGTTCAACGGTAGATATACCAGGTTTTGTGGCTTTTCAACAATTTTAAATCCAGGTGGTACACTTGGGTAAAATGTATGTATGATATGAGTGTTAGCCCCATCCCTGTAAGCTCCTTGTATAATGTTACAAGTTATGTCTATACTATTGACTTTTAATATTGTTACTGTTTTCTTACCGGAATGTGTTACATCTGGTTCTAAAACAGGCTCATCGTTGGAAAATCCTAATAAATCACCAATTGAGTTTGGTTGAGTAAAATCTATATAATATTTGGAAGTAATTTCAGCTTTCATCGTATTATTATTACCTTTTAATGTTATATTGTCTTTTCCCATTTTAGTTTGCAAAAATTCATTTATATGATCAATTTCATAAGAACCTGTGGGTAACCTGCACTCTTGTAAGTCTGTAAATTTCCCACTGGCATCTTTTCCCTTATAATAATGCAATACGTTAATATTACCTTCCGTAACATTGGGAATAGAGTTGTAAGTTGTAAAATCCAATAGTGCCGCCTCCCAAAACCTTCCTTTTTTCAAGCGTAACGCTGGAAAAAGGATACTTCGTAAAGTGGACGATTTTCCTGTTAATGATACCGTATAGGAAGACATCTCAATAGTGACTGATACTTTTAGCTAGAAATTCCAAACATAAATGGCCGCATATTGAAGTATTATCAGGTTGTTCTCTTTTATAGTTATAATATATGTTTTTAGCAGATTTAAAGTAATTTTGAAGTTCTTTTGGTGGTGGCAAATTACCGAAACTATCAAAATAATATACATTGTTATTTAGTTTCTTATAACAAACCCAATGGGAGCCAGGCCCTTCAGTATTATCCAAATTTACAATTCCAGTCTCATTTTGCCACATTTTCTTTGGTAAACTGTCTTTCATAAACACACCGCGGAAAAATGGTATTTTTAAACAGGAAATATATTTAAATAATTCAATATTGGTTAATGCTTTATGTGGTATGACCAATTGATTTCATTCTTTTAATATGCACGATAAGGTCTTAGGTAAAGTCCTGCCCCGTTTTTTACCATTGACCACATGGTGGGCTTCTTCCTGCCTTTTCTGCTAGATCGTCGTCTTCTTATATTTCCTCCATGTTTTCTTGTGGTTGACTTCCTTTTTACCCTTCTTCTCCTCCTTTTTCCACCTCCTACTGCTGTTTTAGCCTTCATACCTGCTGTTACTGCTAAAGCTGCTGCTTTTTCTGCTATGCTAGCGTCACTTGATTTTACTCGTTGCCAAGCTATGTCCGCAAGCTTTCTGTCTGCTATCGATCTATTTTTTGAATCGGCAAACGTGAAATATGCGATATCGTGTTCTTTACAAGCCTGATCTAACTTGTTTATGCCTGGATCACCTCTTTCCAGTCGTTTTTTCAATTTAGTTCCTGGTCCGCAATACTGATAACCTCCCGGTATATGAAATTCGTATGGTAAAGCGTCTATTGCTCTATTTACGATAGATCCTACTGGAATACGGTTTAAAGCTTTACTTAACAGAGAAACCGCTGTGGACGTGATACCGCCTCCTTTCCGTATAGTGTCTCGATATGGACTGGTGTAATGAAATGCCATGATTGTCTTTTATATTCGAAAAGCGTAACCTATGTGTTACCTCTATGACAGGTTGCACATAAATGAAGTCATTTTATGAGTTATTTAATTAAATATCAATATCACCCCAATCTGATGATCTAAACTTTTGCTTTTTAGGGTTAATAAAGTATTTATTATAAATTTCTCGTTTAATATAATCACCTCTCGCGGATTCATCATAAGTATTATGTCCCGATTTTCCTTGAAGAATATCTGGTGTAAAATGATTGTGTAAATCAAATATCGCATTACCTAAAACTTTTATAAGAAAATTAACAGTGACAGCATTATCTACATGTTCAGGGTCTTTAAGGTTTGTTATACGTTTATTATTACAATTATACAATTTACTATCCTTAAATGATGTTGTGATGGTCTGTCCTACAGTTGCAGCATCATTCGGGTGTCTTCCTGCTCTCAAGTTTGTAATATTGTTATTATTACATGTAAAAACTGCAAAGTGTAAATTTGGATCTAGATGTACGGTTTGTGATAAAGCAGCTGCATCATGATCCTCATGACCCCATGACACATTTGATAACTTTTTATCCATGCAATCCCAAGCATTATTTTTGTATGTTAATAAATTAAATTTTTCATTACCTTGAACGAATTCATCCCCTTGCTTCGATACTACTTGATTTTGTTTTACAAAAGAGGTTGTTTCTTGTTTTAAGGTTTCCATCATTTGACCCACTGTTGCACCATCTGATGGCGCCGAACCATCTTTAACATTTGCTAAACAATTACCAATACCCCCCGTCGCAGCAGACCTGCGTACTCAGCGAATTTCCAAATTAGTAATATTAATTTTGACAAGATAAACCTGTAAACCAAATATGATCACACGCTCATAAAAATAGGAAATAAATGTCTAGTCTCCTTATGATAAATATAGGGAATGAGTATGCAGGTATGCTGCCATGGGGAACACCAAAAGTAGGTTTTTAGCATAAAAATTTTTTATTTCGACCATATGAAGCCATATACTAAGTTTCATCAATATCTGTCCATAAATAAAGAAGTTTGCCTATTCTCCATATGATTAACATGGGAAAAGAGTATGCAGGTTTGCTGCCATGATAAGCACAAAAACCAAGATTTTTTTACCATAAATGGATGAATCTCAACCAAATGAAGCTGATTACCAAGTTTCATCCAAAAATATTGGTTAATAAGTGAAATATTAACACATTCTTATTCTCCATAAGATTAACATTGGAGCCCCAAAATACAATGTACTGTCTTTACACTTCTTAATATCTCGGTAACCAATGGAGATAGAGCAAAACTTCAAATTACTAAATTGTGTGTTTTTTTGAGCTAAATCCAATGGTTAAAATAAAAATTTAAAATTTTTAATAATTACATATGAAAAATTCAAAAAACCCATTTTTTGGGTACAAAACCCCCCAAAACTACCCCTTCCGATAGGTCGATATGTCTGGTTTACGAACTCATCTGAATAAACGTAGGATTACACATCTCTACCAAATTTGGTGTCGATCGGACCATTTTTACGAGAGTTATCGTGTCTAGGGACACATATATATATATATATATATACATATATACATATATATATATATATATAAAAATTTTAATGACTATCATTTTTGGTCTCTGGGCACCTCAAAACGAAAAAGTAACATGGTCCCGGGCTTAGGTCTTACCATGAGACCTACGGTAATAGCTTATTCCCTATGGGAAATTCGCTAAAACAATCTATAACCCCTACATCACGTATGATACAATGATCTTTTATATATTTGAGGTTTACAGCATCATTTTCATTTTTTGGATAACCTATATCGTTAATAACAAATTTATAAAAAGAAAATCCATCTTTTGTCTTTTCAGGTATCAAGGAATGTAAATAGCGTCTATTTACGCTGTCTTTTGCATCTTTAGGGTCATCTACGTTGGATATACGTTTATTGTTAGCACTATACGTTTTCCCATTGAATTTTAATGTATTTTTTAATTCAGATGACAAATAACCTTTGTTTATTGCATCACCGTTTTGATTTGGTTTACCAACGTTGATGATTCTATGATCTTCTGCGTCATATGTGTTATTTTGTAGTCTTAATGTTGGCGATATCTTTTCCTTTAATATTTTTAAATTTATTGCATCGTTTTCATCCGTAGGATCTTTTATGTTTTTTAACCTTTTATTACTCATATCATAATCTCCATCAGGTGTTTGTGGTAAACCAGCACTTCTTTTTAAACTATTCGCATAATATAACCCATCCGAGGAGTAACGTCCGAACTTGTCGACACTCATGGTGCAACTGAATAGTACTCTAGGGAGTAACGCATTTTTTATGAGATTACCCCACGGTTTCGGAGTTCATCCACTAAAGCCACCCATTCGTTTTCCAATCCAGTATGACCCGCTTCTTTAGCCTCATGTATTAGTTTCATTCTATCAACCAATTTATTGATATTATTGTAATAAATCACATTTGTGTTATATAGTTTTTTCATTAAACCTGTACCTGTAACAGATTTGTTTCTTTTTCTTGGTTCTGGAGCACTTATATCCAAAGTGGATGACACAAACCTTCGTTTCACAGGTTTTCTTGGTATTATCGGCATTGGTTGTCTTCTCGTTGTTGGTATTAACTTGGATACAAATTCTCTATATTTTAAAGACTTTGATCTAAAAACAGGTTGGTCAGCTGAATACTTCCTCCTGTATGCATTAGTTTGTTCCAAAATCTTTTTATATGCTTCCATGTCTTTTTCTTTAACTAACAATTCTAAAGGCTTATTTTCAAATAATAATTCAAATAATCCCCTTGTGCCCTTATATCTTTGATCACCAACAATAATATTATCATGTTCATCAATGTATACCGGGCTATTACCAACCATTAAACCGTCTTCTGTTAATCTTACTCCATAACTATGGTAGTTTTTATTAGGATTTGTTCCAGCTAACATTTTTATCATGTATTTCCTTCCTAAAGGTCCTTTGTTATGAATGTTTTCACCCAACAAGCTTATGTTTGACGGACCTTCCCTTGTTTTTTCTTCTTTTGTCCTCTTCACTAGCAGTTGATACAACTTCATGTCCTCTTTTGGCTTTTACTTCATATAATTCTCTTATTCCACTATAGTCTGGTGATTCTAGCTCTCTTTCGGGTTCTCCACCGGTAAAACCACTATTTGTAGAGGATTCCAGGTCTTCATCACTAAAATCTTCTAATTTTACATTTTCTCTTTCAAACTTTGTAATAGGTGCAATTGCATCTCCTTCCAAAACGGGTTTAGCAAATTTTTTGTTTAATTGTTTCAAGGGTTCAGTAATAGGTTTAAAAGTAGATTCAAGGAATTTCTCCCTCTCGCTAATACCTAGTTTCAATGCTCTGTTTTTAGCCCGAATATTAGGAATTTTTTTCTTGGTTAACCATGTTTGTAGCAAGACGTGTTGTACAACAATGAATGTTTTATACCACGTTCAATGTATTAATATAAATTTATCAAATCCTATCCTGTATCGACCATTGTTTAGCGGTTGTTCCTTCATAATTGTTAGGAACCCATACTTTTCAGCCCAAGCCTTTCCACATAACTCTTTAAATCGTTCAAATGTCATATCCGCATTTACATGATCAAAATATATATGTTTTAGGTTGGTTTCGTCCTGTTTAAATACAATTAACATGTTTGCATTGTCTCTAATGAGTTGTTTTGGTATTTTGCTGTAAGTTTGACCAATATAAATGCTATCTATGTTGTTATGTCGACCCATAGCGAAGTAATTTCTTATTGTGTTTTGGTTTTCACAAGATACATCGTCGAATATGAACACGGAGAATGGTTTAGCTTCTTGTGGTTGCATGACACTCTCGCTTGCATTAAACTTTAAATATTTAACTTCAGGCACATTAGTCAGTATCTTTTCCAATAATTGATACTTTGGTTGTTGTAGTGATTTTGAAAATACATATAGATTGTTAAAACGTAATCCTTTAGGGTTTGTAATCAAATTAAATACTACATTAGTTTTTCCACAGTTGGAAGGTCCGGTAACCAGACAACGAACGGTGTTTGGTAACAAATTGCCATGTTTCCCACTATTGAATTCTGAATTATCCACTGTGAGTTCATCTATATTATTAATAGTAAAACTCTCTTTTTGTAGTACTATCTCCATCCTTTGTAATGGTTCAACCTAAAATGATTCTCTATCGTTATATCAAATCCTTTTTAGGTATCCAAGAATCTTCCGTCTTATTAAATCCTAACCATCGTACTTTGACCTTATCTTTTTTCCGTTGCAACACCTTTTCAACTAAATATACATCGCCTACTGTTGATTTTAACATTTCATGTCCATAAAACCCTCCTTCAAGCAATTGTCCTTTATTATCTTTTAAAATATATGTCTCAGGTACTGTAGGTTGTACTTTGAATACAGTAAAAACCTCATTGGTCCAATTTGGCAGGTATCTTTTACTGAATACACCTTTATATTTACTTATTCGCACTTTATCACCCACATTAAATTTTTTAGGCTTTAGTTTTTCAACTTTTGGTTTAGTATTCGTTTTTATACGTTTTAATACAAGGTTTTCATTTTTACTAGTTACTTGGTTTGGTTTCATCCCGATAGTCCTATGACATTTGTTATTGTAATCGTTTATAAGTTTTGGTAACATATCAATCCATATGTGCGATCCTCTGTTGGAAAACATTTTATACATTGCACTTTTTAAAGTTCTGTTGAATCTTTCGATTATTGAGGCTTTTACTTCTGAATTGGTTGAGTAATGGTTTATATTGTGTTTTTTCATTAAATTTGCAAATTCCTTATTAAAATATTCTTTTCCATCATCTGTTTGTAAATGTTTAATAGTATGTTTGTCTCTTTGTATAGCTGTTTCCATTGCTTTTGTAACACTTTTGCCACTTTTATCTTTTAGTGGTAAAGCATCTGCCATTTTTGAAAAACAGTTAATAACAGTCAATATGTATTTATATCCTTTATTTTGTTTGCTATAAGGAATCATTTCGATTAAATCCGCTTGATATAAATCATTAATTCCTTTTATCACCGTATTTCTTCGTGGAAACTTTCTTCTTGCAGGTTTATGAAGTTCGTTGACAATTTGTTGCTTCAAGTCCTTCATATTGCAGGTTTCAATGTTTGTTGTATCACATGTATAATCACAATGAATGTTGTTTTAAATATTCACATCATTTATATGGGTCAAGGTCATCCAAACTTGTGTAAAAGAATGGGGAACACGGCGTTTGACTTGCCGTGTTCCCCATTTTTTTACGGAAGGAAAAAGGAATAAGGTCGAAGTTGTAGAAGGACGAAGAATAGGTTACTAGTTGATAGGGTTTAGAGAGTAGTGGCCAAAAGGAAGAGTGTGGATTTTGTCGGGCATAATGTGTCTTTTATCATCCCGAGCTGACAGTGCTTTTTTAATTTCGGTGACACTGTAGACTTGATGCTTGAAGCTTTGGATATTGTTGAATGTTGCTGATATTGTAGCATCTTCAAACAAACAAGTCTTGTAGTGGTCAAATGTCACATGTTTTTTCAAATAAGATGTCTTCACTCCTTTTGCTTTCTTGACTGTCGGTGTGTTGTTCTCGTGGTACATCTTAAATGAATACAATTTCGCCATCAGCGCCACTATTTCTTCTAAAGGCATTCCATTTGCTTCATCTTTGAATTTTCCGATTACTTTTTTATTTTTTTCATTAAAATTTGGATGGTTCTTCGGATAGTCAGAAAAGTCGAAATCTTCTTTGTATGGAAAAGTCCTTAGGTCTTCATACATGTCCAAAGTCTTTATCCAGTAGATAAACGCGTCCGTATCCATGTATGCGACTCCAATGTTTTCCCTTCCGTAGTGTTTAACCATTTTGTTATAATGGAAATCATACATCAGGGTTTTACTTATGTCCAAAATCGACATACCTATGTATAACGGACGGTCCATGACTATTGTTGTTTTCTTCATACTGACAGCGACTAGGTTTTCGTTTATAATCATGGATGTTCCGAAATTTGGTTTTTGCACTAATTTTTCCAATTTCCTAGGATCACTCACTAATTTTACATTTTTGTGTTTCCTTTTGTTCTCCAAGGTCTTCCCAAAGATGGCGTTGTTCATTAATTTATAGAAGTCCTTTTCAAATGCTGTTGTCGCTGCAGCTCTTCTTGTAGTGTTGGAATCAATATATGGTTTCAACCAACAAGACTGGGTGAATTCAATTGCTCTATGAATTCTCACTATACGTATACCCAATTCAAGAGCCTGTTGAACTACCCAGTAGTGAGCCACATACCGATCTTTATTCTCCAAGGTCATCATCAATTTTGGCCATCTTCCTGTCGGTGAAACTTCAGTCTTGGCTAGGAGAGGCAAGTCGTAGTGATGGTCATGAAGGTGCTCCGGGTATTCAAAATCACAGTCCAAAATATAGCCTTTTGGACCATCCTTTGGAATCTGTGAGATGTCTCCGATGGTGGCCGGGTCGATCCATTTGAAGTCAGCGTAGGGAAGCGGATTTGACATTGCCCAACCATAAAGGTTGTTTGCGTCAAAGTAGCCAAGGTAGATCGATGGTTGTTGCTCGTCGAAGCCGGGGATGTACTTGTTGTTGGCTTTGACATGACGTGTTACAGCTTGTGTCAAACCGCCCCGTACACCAGATTCCATCATGAGCACCATATCTATATCTGTTAGAAGTTCCAATCGACAGTTGGTTGACTTTAGCATAGCTTGCCATGCTAATCCTGGAGATGTGTACGAGTGTAGAGGGTCCAGTCCATAGGCGGAGAAGCAGGTGTTTCTGAATTCTTCCATCACATCGCACAGCAGAGTTACGTCCAGTTTTATATAAAAGTCTGAATATTCCCCTAAAGTTTGAATGTTTAGTTGGTTCCAAACATTACAAGCATGATTGTAGTCTTCAACGGAGATTTCACTTTCGTTTAATTTGCTGTTGAAGGCTTCAATCGGTGGTAGACTGGTTTCTTCAAATTTTTCTGCAGAAGCTATGTAATCGTAGGGGAACACTCCTTTACGTAATACTAAGTCAAATTTATCTTCAGGTACAATCTTGCTGGTTTCTTTTAGGTCTTCTCTTCGTAGATTCTCAGACAATCTGCTCAAACTAGATGCCATAAATCTATAAGAGTCTACAAAGCGAAGTTTAATTTTACCTACTGTTTTTGAAAAACTGATGTACTTTTCCAATGTTGTAGCAAGAACATCAATTTTACCATCATCTCTTCCTAACTCTGGAATAATGAAGTGGGAGTCGTAGCCGCTAAGATTGTGTAACACGACAGGGATAAAGTAAGGCAGTTTGTAATTTATATTGCATGAATTACAAGCAGCTCCTCTGTATAAACCTGTCAAGTGATCGTGATCTCTTACTTTTGGATTTTCTTCACTGAAACTCTTCTCGCATAGATAACATCTTGATGCCAGATTATATTCTTCTTGTTATTCTCATTCAAAGGTTCCATAGGTACGACATTACCATACAAGCGTTGTACCTTTTCAGCAATGTCATACAACTGGTCTACGAAATACTTAGCGGCTTCTTCACCACGGTAGAGTATTGGAGTGGATGTTAAACCATAGTCTTGCAATTGGTTTTCAGACAAGGTTGATTTAACTAGTAAACAAAAACTGTTGGGTTGATGCAACTGATATTTTGTTCTTCTAGTCACTTCGCCATCCGGCAGCTCCTGTGGTACTAACGTTGATTCAAAATCTGCGTAGACCACTAGTGGAATTCGATATTGGTGAACCGTCTTGTTAAATTGTATTGAAGCTCGGGTAGGCGGTGGAAGACTTATCTTTACTTCATAGTTCTCGTTGCAAAGTCTTTTATGTTCCAACAACCAGTCCGATCCTCCACGTCTTGAATCTTTCCAAGAAAAGCAGAAACATCTCTTGCAAACTGTAATCCTATTTACTCTTTTGGTCAATTGTTTTACAACTAAGGCTTCAAAGTCCTTTATCCATACATAATGGGAAATGTCACCCTTAGTTATCAATAGCAAATCCGTGTGGTTTCTTTGCTCAACCTTTACTACCCGCAAAGGATAAACGTTGTTCGAATCATCAAGACCAAAAACATTGACTGAAACGCCAGGATTTTTCTTTTCAAATTTGTCAATGTCTTTCAAGGTAACTGGGTAGGTGAGACCTTGAAAGTTGTAGCGGTGTTCATTCTCGTAATATTCTCTACCAACTCTACAAGGATGATATTTAACATACTTGGTTAACATTGCATACTTGAAACATTCATTACCCTCATTTTGAACATTTCTACACGAGTTAGTGTTTTGGATTTTCTTTGGTAGAGGGATAAAACTACTACCTCTTAAACCATATCCATGTTTATGAACCCTAACATCCATACCTTCAATTGATGACAAAGCCCATCCAGATCCTCTTCCTTCATGTTCTTGGAGTTTGGTTATAAGTTCCTCCAAGCATTCTTCAATAATATCATCAATGTCGGAGGTGAAGGTAAGGGTTCGATTTTTGGTAATGAATGCTCTCAATGCTGTTTCACCATCAGTATTGTTAAACATAGCCTCTAACACCATTCCAAATTTAATAAAATTTAGCCTTTGTAATTCTTCCCTCAAAGTTTGACCAACAAGTTCCTTAGCCTGGGTTATGAATGTTTCCAGTTCTAATTGAACGTTATTAATTTTGAAATGTGTTACAACTCGTCCTGGCAAGGCCGTGGTGCGCAGTTGTCTTACATCTTCCAGTTCTTCTTCTTCCATATCCTCTTCTTCGGTGTCCTCTTCTTCAATAGGTCTTGTAGCAGTAGATGGTCCAGCGCCGGCAAATTGTATCACACTAGGTCTTCTTCTTTGCATTTGCTGTAGATAGCTGTCCCAGTAGTCCGTCTGCTTCTGGTGCTCTTCCAAAAACCGGTCAATTGAGTCTAAGTCTATTTCATCCATGGTAATATCTTCTTTTTTATCTTCGTCTTCATGTAATTCTCTGTGTAGGGTGAAAAGATCTTCGTCTTGAAAGATTTCCCCACAAATGTCGCAAAGAGCCATTTCAAACAGTTTGGCTTTGAATGCACACTCTGTGAATGTCCACGCAATAATGAGCAGCGCACTCCACAGGGATCCTTTATATCCGAGGCAGATAGGTGGGGAAAGTGACGTCATATAGAAACAGGTTATCAATCATGTGCTATATTTAGCCTTTACACAACCGTTTGTAATAGATTTATCAGTAGGCTTGATAAATTGATGATATTTGGTCTAGATTCAATAATTTGTACAAGTTTTTTTAAAGACGTCTGTTTGAGCAAAATTTATATAGGTCAAGGCCATTTGGAATTATTATTTTGAGCGGGGGATAGAGCACTAAGCAGCATCATTTACTACAAAGTGCTCTATCCCCCGCTCACATTCTTTTTTTAACTTTTTGTTTAAACTTTTTACAAAGGTGAAACATCACCATCAGAGTCGGAATCATTCTCATCACGAAATAGGTAGCGATGACAATACATAATTCTTCTGGCTACTAACGTCCTATCCATTGGACGATGAGGAGTGTCTTGTTCTTCTTCTTCTTCAATTTCCGACTCAGATGATGACTCTAATGTTTCGTAGGCGTGCAAGTCCATTTCATTATCCGTTAAACCAGCTTCGTCAGAGTACGTTTCAATATCCATAATTTCTTCCTCCTCCTCTTCCTGGTCAACCGCAGGTAGTTGGTCCTCTGCTTCTATAACTTCTACAGGTATTACCTCCAGAATTGAAAGAATTCTGTCGCGATGGAACACGGTGTTGTCAAGTGGAGCCATGGTATGAAAGTGGTGTATCTATCCAATTGGTTTGCCCTTTTTATACCCCCACCAACTATACATTTTATGTGGGTCAAGGTCACGTAAAGATACCCTTTGAGCGGGGGATAGACCACTAAGCAGCATGCTAGTCCATTGCCGCAAAGTGGTCTATCCCCCACTCTATTCCGCAGACCACACTCAAGTCCAAGTCCACATCCAAGTCCACATCCAGATGTTACACTTTATTATTACTGCCACCAAGTAATTGTCACTCGCACGTTTACTTGGTTTTGATAAAGGTACTGCACAAACTCCATATTGGTTGTTTGTTCGTTATACAAATGCATCATGAAATATGCAATCTTATCGATTGCGGCATTGTCCAACGGTTCGCAATTCACAAGTTCCAATGTGCCCTGGCTGGTCTTATCCTCTATAAGTTCCACCACTTCGTTGATGTCTTCTTCCAAGAGGATGAACTCAACACTGAAGCTCTCCATTGTTGTTGATAGTGTCTAGACAAATGCTTGACTAAATGCTTTATTCATCAGTCCTACATATATACCAATTTCCCCCTCCCATTACTCATTCCCCTTCTACCTTTATATGGGTCAAGGCCATCCAATAATACCCTTTGAGCGGGGGATAGACCACTAAGCAGCATGCTAGTCCATTGCCGCAAAGTGATCTCTCCCCCGCTTTGTATTCCACACAAGTCCTAGTCTTTACACACATAAGCCCCAGTCTTTTACACTTAGTCATATACTCTGTCCTCCCTGCCAATTAAGAGTTCCCCATGTTTGCCGCTATGTTCAATTAACCTTTCCAAATCCCAAAACACAATGTCCAAATTAACCAAGTTCGCTCGTCCAATTTGAAACACACTATTCCCCCCAAAGTCACTTGCTTTCACTTGTTGTCCTGTATACTGCTTCTTCTTCCACGCTACAATCACTTCCCTACCTTCTTCAACAACCATTCTTTTAACAATATCGTACACCTTCTTCAACATCCCTCTACAATTTAAATAGTTTATGGTCACATACTCCCACTCCTTACCAATGATCAGTGATCCACTCATTTTCTAGCGTTCCACTGGAAGGTCCAAAGCAGAATGAAGTCGGGATGTACAGACCCCCTCTTTTATACCAGTTAACCGGTTGTCCTTCGTTTAAAGTGGGTCAAGGTCATTCAAAAGTACCCTTTGAGCGGGGGATAGACCACTAAGCAGCATGCTAGTCCATTGCCGCAAAGTAGTCTATCCCCCGCTCTGTATTCTACACACACACACACACACACACACATGTCCCTGTCCAAGTCTTTCATTACATACCTAATATATATTCACTTCCTTCTTCATCACTATCACTCATCACTGCCTCCACAAACTCCATCGGGTTAAAGTTAAATTGTTTTAATTGTTCTTTTAGTTTTTCAATTTGTTGGTCCTTCACTTCCAAAACAGTGTGGAGGTGTGATATGTAGTCCGCTGCCTCGGTGACACTTGCTACTCTTGGGTCGCCTAACTTCAAGCTGGGAACTACACCCTGCAGCTTAAAGTATGCCATACGCCTCTCTTGCTCCTGCCGTTGACCAGGACTAAGCAACACCTTAGCCCGTCTCGACTCACCTCCAGCAGGGTCCGTAGCATCGGAGCTTTGCAGGCGTTTGCCCGAGCAACAGTTATGCTATGGAATGGTCGAGCAGGTCCACGAGTAGCAGGCAGGACGTTGGCAGCACGCCTTCTTGAAGAAGAAGCCCGAGAAGTTTTGCAGTTGGAAGCCATGTTAAAGTGCGGTATTCAGCTAAGCGGTACAAAGCAGAATAACCAAACTGCACATCAATACCCGTATATATACACTTATCAGTGGTGGGGGTACTAGCTAACCTTGGTAAAGTGGGTCAAGGCCATCCAAAAACATTCCAGAACGGGGGATAGATCACTAAGTGGCATGTTAGTCCATTGCCACAGAGTGATCTATCCCCGCTCTGTATTTCACATTCACGCACACATTCATACAAACACACAAGTCCCAGTCCAAGTCTTTACCCACACACCTATCCACTCTCATCCTCACTATCATCACTGTCCAACAGGCTTTCACACTTCCTAATTAGTTTCTCCCATTTACTCCGGATATGAAGTAGCTCACTGCGAGTATTCTCTAACATTCTGTCCCTTTCCTCTATCACTTCATTGTACCAGTCGATGATGCTTGGCGAGGTCTGAGTTGATGCGTCCGACGTGGTTGGTTGAGAGGCTCCGCTGCTTCGCAACTCCTTCCTCACAGGACCAAAGCCGGAGAACCGGACACGACTTCTTGACGAAGGCCCAGATCGGATCGGCCCAACACCTGAGCCGGAGTTAGAAGCAGAAGCTGAAGCGTTGCCAGACATGGTGCGAAACGTTCGGCTTAACAGTTGCAAGCTGAATGAGCGGACAGTGGATTACCACTCCTATATATACCTATTTGTAGTGGTGGGGGGCGGGTGGGGTGGGGGTGGGGGTGGTGGTGGGGGTGGGGGGTGGGGGTGGGGGGGGATATCTTAAGGACTTCCACTAACTTTCCCTTAGTCTTCGCGGTCATCGGTTTTACATACCTTTAACACACCCATCGTTTTGGTTTCTTCAATAACTTTACACACCTCAAAAACCCAAGCAAACAGCTCATCTATGTTGTTATAATTAATTTTTGTCCAGTGTTCATACTTATGAGTTTGGTTGTTTATAATACATAAATAAAATGTAGACCCATCTCGTCTTATACAACACTCAACTTCCATTCTATGCCGGTTTAGCACTTCCCAAGCATTGTGTTGATCTATCAAGAAGTCACCACCTTTGTAATTGTACCGTGACATGTTTACCACAAAGCACAGGAACAGACTGAAGCACATGAACGGCTCATACAAGCTTAGTAAGAGCGTTGGAGTGGGGGTATTACGTGATACACTACATTAGTTGTAAGGTTAGCACTTTACTTTAAACTGTAATTTATATGGGTCAAGGTCATTCGAACTTTGAAAAATTTTTACCTCCAAACACTTGTAGCAAGCTACAAGTGTTTGGAGGTAAGTTTTTATTTGTTAAAGATTTTTGTAACTTAGTCTTCACCCTCAAGGACACGGTTTGAGATTGTCCAGTGACTTTACATCACCGCCAGTTTAAAGTATTATACAAGTCAAGTTTTTTTTTTATTCCTTGACTTGTATAATACCCCTCTCCTTACTTTAAGAGGGTTAAGACTAAATTTAGAAAAATTAATTTGGAAGAAGAAATTTAATTAATGTCCAACACTTTTAAACAATTTTGATTTTTTGGTGAGCCCATGTCCTAGTCCATTTCCCAAACAGATAGGCATCCTTTTCTTCGAATTAAATAAGGCCCGGGGACAAAAAATTCTCTTTGTACCATCGCAGGTGGTACTTTCATTCTATGAAGGCGGCCATCACCTTTTAGAATGATTTGCACATTTATGTTAAATGCTCCATAAGCTTGAACAATGAAATAATATTTTTTGTCCCTCTTGAGCCTATTAATTTTCAGCTTCTGCGGACTGTTGGGGTGTTTGAACTTGGACTTTTCAGGCATAATATTAAGGCTATAGGTCTTTGGTGTCGGAATTTTGATTTTCTTATTCAAGTGTCGTTGGCAACGATCTTTTTCTGGAAGAGCAAAACTCGGACAACAAAGAACCACAGCCTCTCTGCTAAACCAAACATAATCGCATTTATCACGCTTGCCAGCAGGGCATTTAACACGATTACGTTTCTTTTGTGTTGGACTCTTAGTGTTTTGGAGCGGCGCTTGATCTAACTTAGGCTGGCTGGAAAGGATGGAGGGTGATGGTTTAGCACGGTCAAGGGGCAATTTGCAAACAATTTTGGGTCGGGTAGGAGAATGGGTTAGATCAATGGTGGTTTTAGGTGAGGTAGAATTGTCTGGGGAAAAGATCGATTTACGGGATGGTTTGACTGTAGATGGAATGTTGGCTTTGGGTGAGGTAGAATTGTCTGGGGAAAAGATCGATTTACAGGATGGTTTGACTGGTGTGGATGGCATGGGGGATACGGGTAGTGGACATTGGGTCTTTGTATAGGAAAGGATTTTCTGTGTACGGGAGTAGGGAATGATTTTGGACCTCGACTTCTTCTTCTCCTCAAAGACCGCTGACTCCGAATCAGAATCTGACAGCAATGAGATTGGCGGTGATGCTATGAGCACTCGGCTGCTTGCAGGGTGAGCGCCAGCCCCTCTTGAAGTCGACGGAGCATCACCAGCACCACTGACACTTGGACTTGTTGGTTCCGTTGGTAGCAGCGGAGATAGGCTGGGCATTGAAGGAGCCGACGGCATCTCCAAACAGCTGAGGATTGTGCTCATCAAACACGTTTGAAGAATCGGAGCAGCGGAGGTTGAAGTCGGAGTAGATGTGTTGGTCGGAGTAGACGTGTTGGTTGGATTCGATTTGATGTATGGGAGAACGGGTGGATAGTTCTTGAAGCGCATGTTGCGGTGGAGAGAGAGCGTTAATTGCAAAAAACGGAGAAGCACTTCCAACAAAGGCTGGAGCGGGAATGAGAAGTGCGTGCAACCGGGCCGCCTTATATCCCCACCGGGGCTGCCACGCCCAGGATATAAGGGGTGGGGGTGGGGGTGGGGGGAGGGGGGGGCTCGCACTTTTTGTCGGGGGGGGGGGTTAATTAAAGAAATAAACCCTTATAGGCGTTCTTATGTTGCCATCGCTATAGTCTCCGAAAAGATACAACTATGGGGAACTCCAGACTTGTGTGTTAGTAATACCTACCAGTTAAAATCCAAAGAGAAACTTTAATATTTGGTTCAAGGTCACGCGAAACTTTTAAAAAAATAAGGGTTTTCATCACTTGGGTTGTCATCGCTGTAGCCTCCGAAGAGACCCAACTATGACAACAGGCAACATCCAATGTCGTCTAACCTTCACCACGCAAGACTTAAGCATTTACTGCATTGCTAACAAATAACTTTTCCAATAGCTAACAAAAGGTCATTTACATAATTTTGAAAGAGGTTGAGGACAGCCCTAGTGGCTTATGTCCCCGGTCCGAGTGCAGAGGCCATCGGCTCATTACCCCCGTATAAGCGTACAAACGGACCAACTCCAATTTCTCAGCCGCATTGAAGCATGCATGAGTGGAGCCTAACAATTATAAAAAGTGGTTTTACACGGGGGCCTACTCCCGTTCCCTATCTTTAATATTTAATATTTAAGTTCAGCAATGCAGTAAATTTATATAAGTTCTTACTAGGTCAAGGCCATACGAACATTAAAAAATTTCGGCCCCCGTACATCCATGGCGAACCACGAATGTTCGGGGGCCTTGGGGACAAAAAACACAAATAGCTAACAAAGTTTCATTTACATAATTTTGAGTTTCCAGAAGGGAAACTAACTGAGGACACCCTAGTGGCTTACGTCCTCGGTCCGAGTGCAGAGGCCATCGGCTCATTACCCCCATATAGGCGTACAAACGGACCAACTCCTATTTCTCAGCCGCATTGAAGCATGCATGAGAGGAGCCTAACAATTATACAAAAGTAACTTTACACGGGGGCCTACTCCCGTTCCCTGTCTTTACGATTTACTTTGAGCATTGCAAAAGCTCAAGGGGGAAATGCTACAACAAGCGTATACACTTTAGAAAAATATAACACACTTACAAAACACAATTGAGCTCAACGTAGTCAATGCTGGAACAAGCACATACACATTAAACACATATGACAAACAAGACACAAAGGATAAAAGACACACAGGAGACATAGGGTACAAGTAAAACACTCTCATATAAAACAATTCGCAATACCCAAACGCAAGCGCAATATCTTACAACTAATACAAGTCTTAAAGTTAGAGTAGACTTCGCTAAACACTGAAGGCGCCATTCCATGTTTAGTGATGCCTATGGCGGTCCGTCCCGATCGTTCACGTTCAACGCGCGGGAGCGGACTGCGAGCCGGCTCTGGCTGGGCCCCCTTATATCCCCACCGGGGCTACCACGCCCAGGATATCAGGGGTGGGGGAGGGGGTGGGGGTGGAGTAGGGGGGCTCACACTTTTTGTCGGGGGGGGCTCGCACTTTTTGTCGGGGGGGGGGGGGGGCTCGCACTTTTTGTCGGGGGGGGGGTCAGGTAAGTTAAGTGGGTCAAGGTCACCCACAACACTTTTTGTCGGGGGGGGGGGCTCGCACTTTTTGTCGGGGGGGGGGGGCTCGCACTTTTTGTCGGGGGGGGGGGGTCAGGTAAGTTAAGTGGGTCAAGGTCACCCACAACACTTGTACTCAAGTGTTGGCTATACCCCCACCACAACTGGGTCCCTAGGCTGCACAACACTGCTTCGCCAGTATGTCTCCGGCTTCCTTGCGGTGCGTCTCGCTGTTCTCTAGCTCTCTATATGTAAGTAATTTTACAAGTTCTGAATGTAGGTCACTACACTTTAACTCTGGGACGATATCGACTTGTAGTATTTCAGTGTTTTGACTCAAGGTCATCACACTTTAACTCTAGCACATCGGTTATCGTGCCAGAGGTGCTTAATAACCTAACTTGTAATTTTTAGGGTGGCGTTTGCACGCCATGTGGTATCGCCATGAGTGTCCAGTCCAAGTTTTAAGTTAAATTAATTTTACTGTAATCTTTTCCATTTCCACTTCGTTTTGCCAAAGTATAAGGTGTCGCTTAATAAAGTGGTATTTCTCTAAAGTTATAGGGGATTGCAGGGATACAATTAGTTTATTTAGGAGACTCTTCATCTTGGAGTTTAACACAATTTCCACTTTGACTTTGCTTCCTCGGCTCTCACAGCCTAAGCTGTACAGAAATGTTTCTTCTAGTGCCAACTCGGGCCAAGAGAACAGTGTGTTGACCGTAGGACAGCTCATGGTGAAGTGATGCGATACTCCAGCGTACCACCTCACCTTCCCCCACCACTGTGACCTTCCCCCACTCCTGCTGTTTCCCCCACCTCTTTTTCCTTGACTCGTGCGCTACAAGCAGTCTCTCAGTATTGTGCGGACTTTTGTGAGGAGAAGCCATGTCGCGGGACGCTTTAGGTAAGAAACTTAGCCGTGTTAAGGCTTTATTAGTTGCTCACTGTCCACCACTCAAAGTTAAGAGGGTTTCAACTTTAGCTAAGTGGCGCAAACTGTTGCGCGGACACCCTAAGTTTTATACAAAACAGACTAATGTCAGTTTTACTGATGAAGATTTGTTTAAAATATTGGATGAAATGACTTTTCCTGGCAAAATTCAGTTAGTTACTCCCATTCCTGACAGTTTAGAGTCTTAGTCTCTCAAGCCGATATACCTAGAGTACACGGAGCCTGACAGTCAGTCACTCGGTGGCTGTCGTGGGGTGCGCATCGGTGTCGGCGCTCCGTTGTTAGGTTTTCAAGGTCACAGTAATATGGAATTGTTGGTGTTGTGCTGGTTCAAGGTCACCTGAGGGATAACCGATTGCCCATTTAGGCTGAGTCATGTCAGAAACTCGAGTTTAACTTGGCACTTTTGCCGTTTCTCGTCCAAAATTCGCTCCAAGTGGTCAAGGTCACGGGGACTCGGACTGAAACTCGGAGCGTAGTGCGAGAAACGGCAAAAGTGCCAAAAAATTTTAGGTTTCGGCATGACCTTGACCTTAGTGGCGTCGGTGACGTCATTTTCATGACGTAAGGGGTGATGACGTCATCAGCACGTCATTTCTGTGACGTCATGGGTGTGACGTCATCGAAATGACGTCATTAGTGATGACGTCATCGATGACGCAATCGATGACGTCATCGGTGAGGTCATTGACCTCGATGACGTCATCCCTCAGGTGACCTTGAACTGGCCCAGCACCAACAATTTCACACTACTCCATAGCATTTGTAAATTATTCAAACCAATAAAGTTTTAAGCTGATATTTATATTACATAGTTACTCTGAAAGAGGGCATATTATAATTTAATAATCCTTACATAACATCAGGGATCAATCCATTTCAACGAGAGTTCAAAATTCTCGAGGCTCTTGATACGAACAACAAGTCCTCGAAATAACGACGTTTCTGCAAACAATCTCTAGTGAAGGATCCGCTAAATCTAACGAGAGCACCGTTATTGTTATTGGACATCAAATTAAGACATACTTCATGGAACTTGTGTGTGGATGTTTAATACCTTTACACTTTATACGTTTTGCAATGTTCACCTGTGTTTCAAATAAACTTTTAAGCGTTTTTACATTTGTTATCATAACTGCCTTCATACTCTAAATTAATTATGGAGTAATCCATAAATTATTAAAAAAATAAAAACTGGGAACCAATCAACGCGCTGGTAGAAGTCGAAACCAACCCTCTATACTGGTTTTCACTATTTTGTAAATAATGTTTAGCAATAAAGTCTATAATATGATGGACATGGTACAATTTTTAATGTTAACATTAAAAGGCAAGAATAATCAATAAGTATAAGAAAATTATTCGGTCTATTTATAAAACAAATTATAAACAGTGAAAGGCCTAAAATGAGATCGGATTT
>JAQYXR010001105.1:0-41894 GCA_030545055.2 Neoaliturus tenellus | reverse complement strand
TTAAAACTTTTGATTTGCCGATGGTAATGGGGTCAATACCGAGGACTATCGTTTCTGATAATGGAACGTGTTTCACATCAATACCGAGGACTATCGTTTCTGATAATGGAACGTGTTTCACATCAATACCGAGGACTATCGTTTCTGATAATGGAACGTGTTTCACATCAATACCGAGGACTATCGTTTCTGATAATGGAACGTGTTTCACATCAATACCGAGGACTATCGTTTCTGATAATGGAACGTGTTTCACATCAATACCGAGGACTATCGTTTCTGATAATGGAACGTGTTTCACATCAATACCGAGGACTATCGTTTCTGATAATGGAACGTGTTTCACATCAATACCGAGGACTATCGTTTCTGATAATGGAACGTGTTTCACATCAATACCGAGGACTATCGTTTCTGATAATGGAACGTGTTTCACATCAATACCGAGGACTATCGTTTCTGATAATGGAACGTGTTTCACATCAATACCGAGGACTATCGTTTCTGATAATGGAACGTGTTTCACATCAATACCGAGGACTATCGTTTCTGATAATGGAACGTGTTTCACATCAATACCGAGGACTACCGTTTCTGATAATGGAACGTGTTTCACATCAATACCGAGGACTATCGTTTCTGATAATGGAACGTGTTTCACATCAATACCGAGGACTATCGTTTCTGATAATGGAACGTGTTTCACATCAATACCGAGGACTATCGTTTCTGATAATGGAACGTGTTTCACATCAATACCGAGGACTATCGTTTCTGATAATGGAACGTGTTTCACATCAATACCGAGGACTATCGTTTCTGATAATGGAACGTGTTTCACATCAATACCGAGGACTATCGTTTCTGATAATGGAACGTGTTTCACATCAATACCGAGGACTATCGTTTCTGATAATGGAACGTGTTTCACATCAATACCGAGGACTATCGTTTCTGATAATGGAACGTGTTTCACATCAATACCGAGGACTATCGTTTCTGATAATGGAACGTGTTTCACATCAATACCGAGGACTATCGTTTCTGATAATGGAACGTGTTTCACATCAATACCGAGGACTATCGTTTCTGATAATGGAACGTGTTTCACATCAATACCGAGGACTATCGTTTCTGATAATGGAACGTGTTTCACATCAATACCGAGGACTATCGTTTCTGATAATGGAACGTGTTTCACATCAATACCGAGGACTATCGTTTCTGATAATGGAACGTGTTTCACATCAATACCGAGGACTATCGTTTCTGATAATGGAACGTGTTTCACATCAATACCGAGGACTATCGTTTCTGATAATGGAACGTGTTTCACATCAATACCGAGGACTATCGTTTCTGATAATGGAACGTGTTTCACATCAATACCGAGGACTATCGTTTCTGATAATGGAACGTGTTTCACATCAATACCGAGGACTATCGTTTCTGATAATGGAACGTGTTTCACATCAATACCGAGGACTATCGTTTCTGATAATGGAACGTGTTTCACATCAATACCGAGGACTATCGTTTCTGATAATGGAACGTGTTTCACATCAATACCGAGGACTATCGTTTCTGATAATGGAACGTGTTTCACATCAATACCGAGGACTATCGTTTCTGATAATGGAACGTGTTTCACATCAATACCGAGGACTATCGTTTCTGATAATGGAACGTGTTTCACATCAATACCGAGGACTATCGTTTCTGATAATGGAACGTGTTTCACATCAATACCGAGGACTATCGTTTCTGATAATGGAACGTGTTTCACATCAATACCGAGGACTATCGTTTCTGATAATGGAACGTGTTTCACATCAATACCGAGGACTATCGTTTCTGATAATGGAACGTGTTTCACATCAATACCGAGGACTATCGTTTCTGATAATGGAACGTGTTTCACATCAATACCGAGGACTATCGTTTCTGATAATGGAACGTGTTTCACATCAATACCGAGGACTATCGTTTCTGATAATGGAACGTGTTTCACATCAATACCGAGGACTATCGTTTCTGATAATGGAACGTGTTTCACATCAGCTGATCTGCTTGACACTATACATCACGCCCGTACATCATCCCTCTTCTAATGGGCAAGTTGAAAAGTACGTCAATACCATGAAAAACACGTTAAGAAAGCTAACTCGAGAGGAGTCGTCCAAAGGCTTGGAAGCAGATTTAAACAATTTCTTTTCAAATACAGACTCACGCCACATGTCACTACGGGTGTTTCTCCAGCAGAACTTTTCCTCGGACGAACAATGAGATGTCAACTGGACTTAGTACGCCCAGTAAATACAGAAGAAAAGAGAAAAGATGCACCGATTGATCAGAAGCGTAAACCAAATTTAAAAGAGTTTACTGTGAGTCAAGATATTTATTGGTCCAATTTAACAAACGGTAAGCTAATTTGGAAAAGGTGGAAGATAATAAAGAGATAGGGAAAGACTGTGTGGAAAGTGGAAGCTTGTGGACGAGTTTTTGAAAAACATGCAGACCAACTTAGGTTAAGAAAAGAGGAGAATGAACCTAACTCAACGGGGGCGTGATGTATAGTGTCAAGCAGATCAGCTGACTTAGAGGATTTATGTTTTTGTTATTGTTTTTATCTTGTTATAATTTTGTAATAAAATTATATTCCTCGAATTGTTTTTGGAAATACTTCAGATATGAAGAAAGTTTAATTATACAAAATGATTAAGAAAAAGAAAAAACGAATGTCAAAAATGACAAGGACAACCTTACCTGATAATAACAAACAAAAAGAAGTTTGGAGATCAATTTCTTTTGGTTCTTATGGAAAAATTGTTAAAAAAAACAACACAAATATAAAAGGGCCATTCTTCAAAAAGGACCATTTTCATTAAATTTTTTTTAATTTTTTTTTTATTTTGTTTTTTATAAAAATTAACCTATATATAGAATAGGCACTTCTAAACTAAACACAAAAAACAGTTAAGCTTGAAAAAAAGTTTTTTAGGTTTTTTTTTGTGAAAAACAAATTTGCCTGTCCACGGAAGTGATATGATGTCCACGGAAGTGACTTTGTCTCTACTTAAATGGCTAAAAATTATAAATAGGCTACAAAATGGGATAAAAATTAGGAATATGAAAAAAATTGAGTGTTATGAATTAAACTGAAATATATTATTTTTTTTTTTTTAATATTCATAGGGACACATTGAACTTAACTTATAATCTATTCGGGGTGTCTTTACAACAACTTAATAATGTCACCAGGGATACAACATTTTTATTGTTGCCTGTTGTTAATAGATAGTGGGCTAAGTTTTTCAACCACATCTTTTATTTTATTTCTCCTTCTCTTTTTCTTTTGTATCTTTCTCTATCTTTGGCCTTAACTTCTTCATGTTATAATGATCGGATCGCTTCTTTTCATTAGCCTTTCTCATGCTTAGCTTTTTCATCTCTCTCCTTCTCTCAAGATTTTCTTTTTGGATCTCGCAATTCCAAATCTAGAATAGTAGTTTTCATCACTAGGATGGAAAGTGGTTTTTTTCTGAGCGCAACCGTGTTTTACGAGCGAGGCGAAGCCGAGCTCGGAAACAGCGATTAAGCACAGAAAAAACATTTTCCGTCCGAGAGATGAACAACGTTTTTCATCATACTGCCAAAATATAAAATAGATAACTCATTTTGAAATAAATTAATTGAAATTTCATTATCTGTTTACGTTTATTAGTTGACTTCCATCTTAATTGCAATATTCCTTATAAATAGCTGATATATATGATGAATTAAAGAAATGTCAAAATCTTGCATTAAAATTTTAGTCTGCAAGTAGTTTTTTGTTTAGCCTACATTTGCATTATTCATTTTGGATAAGTATTACTTTTGCTTAAAAATAAACAACTCTTGAGGTTATCGCATGAAAAAAATTAACAGATGTTTTTTCGGTACACTTTTAAAACGCTACAGAAAACGCCTAACTTTCAGAAATGCATAACTTTATGAACTAAACTAAATACAGGCCAGAAAACAGATGTTCTACGTGAAGTATGATGAAAAATTATCTTTAGTAAAAAACAAAGGCAGTCAGAATACGTAAAATAGTTTGGCATTGGTCTATTATATAATTGAATTTTTTCATGACATCTTTCTGATTAAAAAAGTAAAATGACATGTTAGTTAATTCTTTTTTTTTTTTTTTTTGTCATGACATTATTCAGATAAAAAAGTAGGGTTTTCGACAAAAGTATTTTTGAGGTACCGATAGTCCTAATTATATATTATATTTTAATTAAAATAAATGTAAAATCTTTTTAATTCGTAAATAAAAAAATTTTTCTTTAGAAATATTTGATAAAGGTACTACTAGAAGGCTGTCTATAGGCTTAATTTTCAGAAGCAATAAAAAATTAACAGAGTGACATAGAGAATGTATTCCTACAGCCTCAGAGCAAAAAAGAAAAAAAGTGGTAATCTTTATATAATTAAATAAGTAATAAGGCCTCTTAGTTATTACTAACTGCAGGAATGTTAGTAGAAAAATACATAAAAATAACAGATTTTAAGTAAATATAATCAGCTAACAGTTAACAATCACTTCCGTGGACAGGAATCACTTCTGTGGATAGTTGCTGTCCACAGAAGTGATGTCCACAGAAGTGATGGATTAGCA
Source organism: Neoaliturus tenellus (assembly GCA_030545055.2). NCBI lineage: Eukaryota > Metazoa > Arthropoda > Insecta > Hemiptera > Cicadellidae > Neoaliturus > Neoaliturus tenellus. Next base: position 37,231 of record JAQYXR010001105.1, on the reverse strand, counting down.
TGGCCAGCCTATTATTGAGTAAAGTTTTGAGGTTATGAACACTGTATGTGCATAAGTTGTGGTAGATCTTAAAAACTGTGTAATTAATAAATAATTTATAAATTATAATTTTTCTTGACCTTTTATAAATGGTCACAGAAGTGATGGTAGTAGCTTGACGAACTGTTACATAACTGATTACACATTTAATAACTCAATTTCACAACAATATAGCAACTTCTTGCTGCCTCACAAAACAAGATGGCTTCCTTCTTCATCCTAATATGAGAAAAGAACACCAGTGCTGTCTATTGGCAATTTATAGAACTTTTTAGATGTGTCCACAGAAGTGATCACTATGGAGACACAAGTTTTATTTTGTAATGTAATTTAATAAAAAAGAATAAAAATCATATGAATTAATTCCTGACCACTACAGTCTATAATTATACAGATTTCATTATTTTACATTAAATATTAGAATAAATTTTTAATGTTAACCGGCCCAAACTACAAGTGGTGACTGTCCACAGAAGTGACTTATCACATTCTGTGGACAGATATTTACAGATAATTATTTTAACTAAACAAATTTAGACTTGGTGAATAGCTAAATATTGATGTGTAATAATAATTTAACACTTTTACATGATTAAAAAATTTCATAATTATTTTTAATAAGCGGGTGACAGTGATTCTGGCCTAATCTGGAGAATGGCCTAAAAATTGGATTTTCTTCTAAGTTAAAATTGAAACATATCTTGGGAAATCCCAAAAACAAAATCAAAGAATATGATAAATCAGGCGTGTATGAAATCAAATGTAACTACTGTGAAAAGCTATACATTGGTCAAACAAAAAGAAAACTAAACATTAGATTGAAAGAACACTTAAGCCATTGGAAATATAATCAACCTGAAAAATCAGCAATGACCAAACATGCGCTAGAGGCAGGACATTCTTTTTCAAGAATAAAATTATTAAAAGAAGTCACAAATAGTAATTATCTGGATGCACATGAAAGTTTAGAAATTAGGAAGAAAGAAAATTATTTAGTTAATAACGAACCTGGAATCTTACAAAATTCTACCTTATTAACCTATTTAAATTTATGACTTCTCTAAATTTATTATAGTACAATTCATATTTTGATGTTTTATAAATCCAGTTTGTTTAAAATTCGAGTAACACATGTAAACTTAATCATATGTTATATTTATATATAATTGTAATTTTGTTCAGTTGTGTTGGTCTGATGATGTTATCTTTGATAACGAAAGGCCCAATCAAAAATTAAATAAATTTATTGGATTATTTGAAGTTATTAATTTGAAATTTAGTGAATTTCCAATAAGAAGAGCTTTGTAAAATGAATATATATCACTGTTGAATTCGAAGCAATATCCACTGGTGGTAATAAAAAACTAAAACTATATTTGCAACAAAAAACAAGCACTGGTGAACGGATTTACTATTGTAAAAGGATATTTTCTATTCAACGTAAGCGTCCGTGGCCGATGAGAATATATGTAGGAATATGCATTAGCATAACAAATCGGCGACTGCCAGCGGCGACCCGGCGTCGCTGTCGGAGCCCTTGTGTTGAGCCAGGCTTGAGTCTATCCATGCTCAATCTTTAGTCCTTCGCATAATAATCACTTACCATTATTAATCAATATAAAAAATATTTCTAAATTAATAAAGAACTATTGCGATACTCATTTTAACTAATTAAAAGAAAATATTTTATGGCCTGCTTATGTCAAAATACATGTCAAAATAATCTTGTCAACACCCCATTAGTATACTTCTTAACATTGTATTTACCTTCATGACCTATTCCCCTCCTTATGGCAATCTGGGGATGGACTGAATTTCAAGACTGGTCCCATGCCGTCTGCGGTCTACGGGGCGACGCGGGATGTATGTATGTATGTATGCATGCATTTCACTCAATAACTTTCAAGATGATTTTCCTTGTAACTTAGAAGAACGTAAGTAAATATATATTAAAACATAACATTTTTGAAGAAGTATTTGTGTAAATGTAAGATTTATTATATTGCGAACAAACAAGTAAGTAAGTACGTTAGAGATCGTATCGGAGACTACCTATCTACATCTACATCTGCATCTGCCTTGGGTGTTTTTGCATATGTAAGCGGTTTGTTTTGAGCTTATTTGTTTGTATAATTACCTGCTTACTAGCTACTTCCTCAAGCCCACTCATGATTCCAAAATAAATTCAATCCCATATAAATTGTAAGTGGGTCGTAAAACTAATAATATGTCAGTTGATGTGTTATTAAAACTTATTAATAATTTAATAATAATAATTAACTAATTTCAGTTTAATTAGTATAACCTTTATATTATACATAATGCTTAAAAGAACTTAGATCTCAAGAGAAATCAGCCTAATTTCTAAAACTGTTCTAAGTATACAAAAGTACTTAATCAAAATTGCATTTATGTACTCAAGAAATCGCGAATATTAAACTTCCTCAGTTCGTATTTTATTACAACTACTTTGAAGTATTTCAGTATTCCAGCAAGACTGGTTTATTGAAAGTTTTATGGCATTTTGAGGGACTCGTTTACCACACATTGCACTTTTATCTTTCCCTAGACTGATATATGTCTAGATATATGCTGATATATGCCTGATACATGGTTGGAATAATAACCTTTCGGAAATCAAATCAAAATTTTAATAATACCGGGTATTTACTCACTCAATATTTAATATAATCAGTTTTAAACTTTTTTAAATTCAATCCACAAATAATTCACATAGAATATATTTTCAACATTTAAGTTAAAAGTAAGGGTATTAAGCTATAAATTCAATCATTGAAGCCATGTGAATCACCAAATGTTGGTCAATTTTGTACTTGTTTATCAGACCAACAATTAATTTTTGGCCCCAGTAATACTTAACTGGTCAGTTAAGGTCAAGTGGTGAGCCAAGTGATATATTGCACTTTTAACCAACTTAAGCTCTGAGTCTAATGGCGTCAGACTTGGGATAAATTACATTCCCCTCCCTTCACAGAACTGCAGAGAAATCACTTAAATTGAGCTACTACTAGTCTAAACTAGCTTAAACCTACCTCAAGACATATTTTTCAACTGTTGTGCATAAAAACTAAGGAAGTTTTTCACTATTAAACTTTACTTTAGCAGAATTAAATATCACTAATGTCTTCTTAAATTTGGTTCAATGTATGTTTTTACGAGGTACACTATTAAAAATACATTTTTAACAAGATACTAAAATTTAAAACATCGCCTTTTCCTATATGCTTTTGTTAAAAGAATCAAATTCAGCTTCTTCACAGATCAGCATTATTTTCTACCAACTATGCAAGCCACTCACTTGAAAGGGGCACATTTTGTGAAAATTTCTTTTCTTCAAATCTAAATACACACGCTGTGCTTCCAATGAATGTTGCAATTTTAACGCATTTTCTACTAGTTCCATATCAGTGAGTTTTTAACTAGCGAACTATGTGCGAAAAAACTTGGGTATTTTCTACAAATTGATTCTTCAGATTCTACTGTTATGAATTCAAAAAGTTGTTGCCCTTTCAGGAACACACGTTACATTAGGGTCGTCAAAGAGTTTGTTGTGTCTTTTCATCCACTGGAAATCAACGCCAAACAAAAAAATTAAGATTGAGCCTGAAGTAAATTGCATTATGTTTGTTACTATGGATTTCAAAAGCACTCCCTTTTATTGCTTTTTTATTACTAAACTTCTTTTGTTCTAAATTATTCACATTTTTCAACTTGTATCTTCACATTATCTGCAAAGATATGCATTGAAAGAATACTAAGATTAAAATTATCTCGGACATTAATATTACATATTTTTTCAGCAGTGAAACCTCCAAGGCAAAATAAATCAAAAAGGCAAAATAAAATGGTCGAGGGAGGCGTCACTGCCACCCAGGGCACCGTGGAGGACTTGTCGACGCTGCGCAGGTCCGGTGACGTCACAGTCAAGCTGGAGGGCAGCTCGGCTGTCATCGGTGTTCCCCTGACCCTGGGCCTCCTGAGGGTAGTCTACAAACACTGCAAGGCCTGGCTGGGACCCATCAGCACCTCGGATAGCCTCACAGTCAACGTCGGGAAGAACCAAATCCTTGTTCAGATATCCGTTGAAATCTTAAAAGGCTGTCAGCCCAGATTGGATTTCGCTAAAGTCGTGGAACTCAGTGACGTATCTGTTGAGTTTAAGGGAGCTAGTGGTAAAATAACTGCCCCTCTTGTGGATGTTGTAACCAGTTTTCTTCATAAGCACATTGAAAAAATTGTGGAAAAAGAGTTGAATGAAGCTATTGACGAACAGGTCAAAAAGGTCAGCTTTCAACAAATATTTTCTATGTTTCCTGCTACTTCAAAGTGACTCCAAATTTTTTAACCTTTTGTACATTAAAATTGTTTTAAGTCGTCTGGATAAAAGTGGTTTCAATTAAGTAACTAAGTCATAAGGTTAGGCGTACATGAATTTTACAAAAATTAAACAATAAGATTAAATTTGAGTATTTTAGCATGGTTTTGTCACATTATTTTGTTCTTCAAATCCTACTTGGTTACCATCGAAACTAATTTATATGCCCATAAGACTTTTTAGCAAACTTCGAAACTGGGATAATCAATATAGAAGAGCTGTTGAATGACAGAAAAATAGTAAATTACAGAAATTGGTATAGTAATTACGTTTTCTTTTTGACTTTTATTTTTATTAGTTTTAAAATTTTGTAGCACTTCAATAAGACATGTAGTCTCTCAATGAATATGAGATGTAAATTTTAAATACAACCTAAAACTGAGAGCTGCTTAAGAAATTTTATTCTTTTTTCTTTGTACCAATAAAAAACACAATTTTATACCTTATGGATCACTTATTCAGAACTGAACCATGCAGAGATTAATTGACCACAATTTACGAAAATTTAATAGACCAATTTAATAAGAGTGTCAAATGTCATTTTAACCAAATATACGTTATATCTACCCTGATTATATATGTTAGGTATACAGATATTTAAGGTTCAATGATTCAAGTTATTCTTTTAATTAACAAAAATATATCAACTAATGAGAAAGTCACATTATTATTGTTTTTATTTTTTTCCTTTGTTGCAAATGTTTCAGTGCATTTCATCACTTGAGACCTCAGTGATTAATTTTGTGTGAGGTGAAATTTTACAAGAGACTCGAACCGAAGTCGTAAATGACTGGGTTTTGAATGGAATCTTAAGCCCTCGTTCGCAATCCTTTTGGGTTTGTAATCAAATTTAATACTACATTTGTTTTACCACAATTGGATAAACTATATGTTCTGTTAACTGTAAAATGTATTCAACTATTATCTGTTTGCTAAATAAATGTATATGTGTTATTATTGCTACAGTTAATCTCAGCTTAATGATATTAAAGTGAGACTAATTTAAACATTGTTGTATCAAAATCTTGAACTCAACTGGAAAAATGACCATTAATAATAATAGTTTTATTCCTCTGACAAATTTTAACAAGCATTTTTACTTTATTCATTTTTACAACTACAACAAATAAATTATAGTCGATAATTAATCATCTTTTTCGAAACAATAGGTACATACGTCTGAATTTTTTTATTTCTTGTGAAAAAGTCCAGCTGGTCGAGGTTTGTAAAAAAAAAACTCTTCGACAGCGTATTGTTTCTCTCCCAAGGCCGCAAAAAATTCACTTAAGGCCAGCGATGAATGTATGAAAAACAACTAAGTATAGTGGAAACTTAGAACTATAAACATGTTTATAGTTTATAGTCTATAAACTATGTTTATAGTTCTATGAGTGGAAACAGTAACACTGGTTTGGTTTGTAAGTAAATCTTCATAATTTTACTTAACATTTTCATATTAAAATTAATAATAATTTCAATTTTATCTTCCTACTTCGGTAATTGTTAGATGAACTATAAATTAGTGTTAGTCCTGTTCGTAAATGCCTCTCAGAAAGTTTGCAGTGGCTGTTAAAACAGCTGTGGCAAACGATTCAGGCTATTTAACTTAATACAGTTTACAAACTTTATGGAAAAATCTCCTACAAATATATTTAATTTGGTTTCATTTAAAAAATGTTTCGTTCATGAATCATCTGGATACTACCATAACAATTAATGAATACATTGAATGTACAGAATATAAATTGGTATTTCCTTTTTGAAGTTATTTAAATTTTAATCTTTTTTTCTTTGCAAGTTTAGAACATCCTTATTAAACCTTGTATAATATGATAGTTATAATGTTCTGCAAATATACCTTTATAGATATCGGAATACTAGTGTTTTATCTCATGTATGGGTTTTATTTTTGGTAAAGTACTCTAAATATACTGCAATAAATGAAACAAATAACAAACTATTCTAGTACACCAAACTACTATATACAGTATAAAATTAAAAGAAGCAATTCTTCCTCCAAATTAACCTGGGCAAGTTCAGGAACAAGCTAACAGAAATCAATAACCCCCAAAGAACATAAAACTTTTTTTAACTAAGTATTACCTTCTGACATTCCTTGTCGCTGATGGTTATGTTGCGACGCGTTTCGTCACTGCAATGACATTTTCAAGCATATTCGCAATAGAGTTTCGTCATAAGTTAAAATCAAACATTTATACACGACACAGATACATAAATACTATCGGTAACACTTAAACATATATCACGTCGACGCGGTGGCCACATTTCGCACGACACGGACGGATGGTTTGCAACGACTGGATGAGCCGGGGTAGTATTATCTCAAAGCAGTAGGATATTAACTCAAAATAAAAGATACACTTGTTCCCAGTAATAACCATGCTTAAACACGTAATCATAAGTTTGACTGGAAAGAGTTTAATTTTGGTTCTTTTATAATTTAAAGTTATAAAAACTTACATCGATTTCCATTTTATTTTTCGGTTTCAGTATTTAATTACCATATTTAACTATAAAAAATGAAAATAATAATTAAATGTTTACGTGGCACCTTAGGGATTAGTGGACCTTTGACAAACATACACTCACAAGTGCCAAACCCAACACCCTTTATGCTCGGTTGCAGATATATGCAAGTAATATTTCCAACACCAAACTACAAAATGTTCCAAATGAACTAATTCCTATTTCGAGTTTTTATAAGTTACTCAGCCATAAATTCTGATAAAATGAGTATAGACAAACTATTTATTATGAAGCTGCAAGTTGTAAGAGTTTTGATTTCTTTCATTCGTTATTTTCCGTAAATACTGTATTGCCATAATTACAATGTGCCCGGTGTCTTTATTTTTGAGTTTAAACGAATAACGGAATCAGCAGATTTCTACTGGATGCAGTCGTGTCTGAGACATCTACCTGTTAGTTGGCTACATTTGTGTGCATGGGTTCGTAAGAGCGTTCTAGACCCCTAGATGACATGGCAAAGCGGACGACGTATAAATATGTATTTAATGTACAATTACGTAGTTTAGAGATACAAACTTATAAATTAAGTTTGCGTTAGCGGTATAAAACATCAAATATAAACTAACCTTGAAATGTGACTTGTGAGAGTCTCTTACGTGGTTTAAGAAATTGCAGTTGGGTTAGGAGTTTATAAATCGCTCTGTGAGGTTAGGTGATGTTAGGGTTAAAAGCACCTTAGGAATTCATATTATTACTGAAGTAAATAAGGAAAAGAGATCCTGGTGAAGATTAAAAAGCACACGAGATAAATTAAGGAAAATATATCAAATAGGCTACTTAAATTGTATTTCTGTTTTACATTTAGTAATAGAAATTTTACTACTCATTTCATTATATGAATAACGTAAATCTTTGTTTCAAAATGGAATTTTTATTATTCCTCATCAAAAGTGTTTTTACTGCTCTTAATGAAACCGATTTTTAGGACGGATAAAAACACATTTCTTTTTATTTATACAATTTTTTATTATACAGTTCTTTACGATGTCGTTTACCAAGATTAATCTTAATAATGTAGAAAACCCAACTTGGAACATTAAAACAATTTACGACCTCCATTAATCATTTCCGCGCTGTCTAGAACATTTCTTCTCCAACTTTGGGTCGGACTGAAGTCAGTCATGGCCAAGACGCGATAAGTTGCCCTAGGACGATAACTTCGCTTTCTAAAGAAGATTAGTAATTATAATACTTAATTACAGATCCATTCGTATAATTTGTTGTAAATTAAAATGTTCTCATAGAGCACGCAGTTATTCACTCTGTTATTTAAAAGACTTCCTATTGTTGAAAGTACTGTGGTTTGATGGAAATGAAATTACTCGAAGAAATTTAAGTAAAAAAGATGGAATGTGTTTGTACTGTAATTCCCAAGCCACACCAAAATTTTGACATTTTAATGTCGCAGTTATGCATAGTTTAGCCCAGGACGATTTGTAAATTTCTAAATTTGTTGGCCGATTATTTACGTAGAGCCGGGTCGTGCCACCGGGGCTGGGGCTGACATCAGCTGATAACAATCAGAGCTGGAACAGCTGTTGTAGAGATGGAGCACAGAGGCCCCGCCCCCTGCCCCCGGGCCCCACACTCCACAGGTATATTTATATACTACACCACACAACTAGAACAAGGAATCCTGTTTTCTTTGCCTTATATAGGGGTTATTCCAAAAATTGTCTTGCAAATCGATTAATAAGCGATATTTTGTAGTTAAAACAATACATCACTGAAATAAAATTGTTTAGGTACTTCTTTATTTAAAACTATTGAATATAATTATAGTTGCGTTATACCTTATATACTAAATCAGTGTTTGAAGTATTCTAAATTGCAATTTTAAACTTTAAATCACTTAAATTTGTTCATATTTTAAACTTAAATATGGTGATGACATTTTTAAAAGCTTTACCTTAAAATCTAAAAAAAAAATTTCTTTTATTTGTAATTCCAATAACATTGAAATTTTCTCCAAAAAGTGCAAGCTACACTAAAAAAAATACAACGATGGTTTGGTAACTAGGGCTGTTCAAATGCACATTTGTTTACCACTCAAGTCATACACACGTGAGAAGCCGTAATTTTTAGTTGACCTTTCAACAGTAAATATGCTATAGCTCCATAATGATAATAACTATTAATTGATTAAATTATTCAAACTAAAAATTACTAGACCACAACATCGTGGCTTGATAAAACACTAAAATATATCGCTTGTCATGGAAGCTTTTTGAGTGTTGGAAATTACGAGCCTGGCTGGGGTTATTTTTGGGCTATTAAGTAATGATCCTAAAAATAAATCATTTTGTCTTTGTCAGTAGTATAGCTACACACCATATGATTCACCCCTTAGCCATATTAACCTAAAAATACACACTGCACTAATGTCTCAAATAAGGAATCACATTATCAAAACTTCCTAGAATCCAATAGGTTTAATTTTAAACGAAATTTTAATTACCAAATAGCACGAACCAACATAATATAAATGTCAATGTTTACATAATACATCATAGCAACATAACTGGTTGCAGCTCGAATAATTGCAATCGCCCAGTGTCGAGTAACCAGTTTTTTTCAAAAGAAACAAATTTATAGAAACGAAGGAAAGAATGTGTTATTGATCTTCAAACAAACTCTTAGGTATGCCTTAATCCTAAAATATAATGTAGAGTCTTACCAGATTTTATACAAGTTTTAGCAAATAAATTTTTAACAGTAGGTACGTAAACTCCATAAATTAATTTTTATATTTTTGATTGCCTATTATTAAGATTAACTCGTTATTAAATCTTAACGCCATAAATACATTTATCATAACTCCGAAATCTCAGAGAGGCATTTTCCAAAGTTATAGTTGGAGATATCTTGGAAGCCATCAATCTCGGTATCAGATGAGGCCCACAAGGCGCCGGCCGTGCACCGAGCCTCAGATGTCAATAACATCTCTCAATCTGGCAACCGGCAGCTTGTTATGTCAAAAAATTACTAAGTGTGATAAACAAATCCAGCCAGAAAACTTAGTCGATAACTTACATTTTCAATATAAAATAAAATAAACGGTATCAGTTAACTGACACATACTTTCTCCCAACAATATAATACCCCCGTCGCAGCAGACCTGTGTACTCAGCGAATTTCCAATGGAATTTTGGTATATTTTCTATTACCACATAAAATCCATGGGGATGAGAGTATGTAGGTTTGCCGCCATATGGGTTTTGTTGGTAAATATAAGTTAAACCCTACCTAGTGATTGTACATACCAAATTTTATAAGGCTATGGTGTTCTTTTTATTTTCCCCATAAACCCTATAGGGGTGAGTACGTAGGTTTGCCGCCAAATGGGTTTTCTAAGCAAATATAAGTTAAACGCTTCCTAATGAATGTACATACCAAATGTTATCAAGATATGTCAATAAATAAGCAAGTTAGAAGGTTTTGTTGATTTCCCATAAGAATAATATGAAAAACATACTTTTTGGATTTTCTCCATAACCATTTAAGCTGGGTAAAAAATTCAAAATACTAGATTGTTTGTTTTTTTAAGCTCTTTTAAATGGTTTAAGTTAAAATTGTTGAATTTTCTAAATAAAAGTAAAAAAAGCCAAAAACCCATTTTTAACCCTTTTGAAACCCCATAAAACCCTGTTCCCATGGTCCGATCATTCTGGTTCGCGAACTCAACCTAGTAGACGCTGGCTTACATCCCTGTACCAAATTTCATCAAAATCGGAGGTTCCGTTCAAAAGTTATCGTGTTAACGGACACATAGATATATATAGATATATATATAGATATATATATATATATATATATATATTTAGGGAACCTAGGCACTAACCGGTCCTACCCACAAACCAGGCAGTTTCCAGTCCAATTTTAATGTTAATTGTAGCATCTTCTGATTTATTAAACATTTGTTTTTTGTTATATATGTACTAACTTTTACCTTCTGATTCTATATATATCTTTGTAATTGCTATATAGAGCAATTTTGGCACAAGCCGGTCTGTTTATCTAAAAGTGGCACTTCTAAATCCATATAGAGTTTTCTAGCTGGAAGGCATAGCCAAGTCCATGGAGTAGTGGGGGAAAGCGGTATTTGATTGGTTAAAGCGAATGAGGGGAAGGGACCGGGATGTGACCTACGTCTAGAATGATCCTGTATAAAATGGAATGTATTTAGTACTACACACTACAATTGGCTATGTTTTCAATCTTTTTACTTAAAGCAAATTAATTGATGTGGTCCCTAAAATACCTTAGCCTATGTGTAAAAAAACAAAATACTAAGAATTGTTAGTCCATAAAATTAAACAAAACCTGATAGCATTGAACTATTAAAATGGTTATTAAAAGTAAATTGTAACTGAGCACAGACACTTCTTAGTCTGATTGAACATTTTAAACCATAGTGCAATACTAAAGTGCGAAAAGATTCCGTTAAATTCCATGTCGGCGATCCTTGTTCACATTTTATAGGATTCAAGGCCGCCCACACTTGTTCACGTTTAAAGTAACTAGCCACCAGTACAGTTGCTGCTGAATGATGACTTTAAAAAATTGTTTTTGGTCCTTGTTCTTCAAGTCGTTACAATAACTCATAATAAGCTAAGTCTTTGGAATTTTTGTTAATTTAGTATGCAGACGAAGCATCCAACAGGCAAGGATAATTTTGGAATAAATCAATAAATGGTATAATCTTTTTGCCCGACCACTTGGTGCTGTCAACCATATTCACTGTTAATCACAAAAAAGTATAAAATACAGTATAACGAAACTAAACGCTGTAAACCCTGAAACAGTGCATAAAACTAACTAGACGCGTGCTAATTAGCGAGCCGCTTTTGAGCTACTAGGGATTCACATTGGCTGGATGGCGCCAGCGAAGTGATCACGTGTTGCCAGCGGGGGGTAGCAGTGCTAAAAAGTTAAATATGACCAGCTTACGATTTCGGCTAGTTAACACCAAGATGACTATAGTGCCAGGTGAGCTATATCCCATAAGAGCAATGGTGTCACTTTCTGGGATATCCGTGGATGTCACCTCAGAGTCTTTGTTGGTTAAAAAAGTGTTAAAAACCAATATTTTACTCTTTGTTACCTGCAAGTGTTGCCAACGCTGCAGGAAACAACAATCGTTATCTTTTGCGTTGGAACTGCAAAAAACAATTAGTCGCGGCCACGAAATCAGGCGGGTGAATGATTTTGCAACGTTGCCAAATTTCCAGTGGTTATTAATTTAATCATATGTTTTATATTTATGTCAATGTTTTTATCTGTTTTATTAGATGATACGTATTTTGATAATTTTTATAGAATGTACATTAAACATACGGTCTAGGCAACGCTGGATGCTCAGTGTTGCCAGTTTATGCATCAACGTACGCAATTTTCGACAATTTCTTTCAACTTTTGGTTCCACGTGACAACATCGTATTTTCAGTCACCCGCCTGGTTTCGTGGCCACTACTGTAGTTTGTAGAATTGCAATTACGTTTTAAAATAAAACAATTAATAACTTTTATGAAATTAGCTGTTAGTCAAATATGAAGATTCCATGTGTTACAAATTCAACGTGTGGTTCAACAAATATACACCGGAGTGCAGAACCCGTAGGCCTACAATGAAATAGTCTGAAAAGCGAGTGAGCGAACGACCTCGTCTTGGTTTTGGTTGACTAATCAACCTCACATTAGCCTATGTACTTTGTGCAGAGAGTGTTCAGTTACCTTTTTATTTTCCATTAAAACGTTATATTATTCGGAATGGGATTTGACAGGGAGAAAACAATTTAGAAGTATTGTGTCTCTCTTAGACTTGATCACGTCGGAAACAACACTTAACTCCGAAAGGAAAGAGCCCGACCGGCCACATTCCTGGGTTCACCGAGGGGATGAGCGCTAGTTGTTAGAACTGGCGAGTCTGTATGTTTTGACGGCCCCGATTTTCTACCGGTTTGAGAGCTGATGAATTTGTATCTTTTCGTCAACCCTCCAACCACTGGCGAATTTGTTTCTGGCCAGTAAGACGGCGCTGTAGAGGGGATACTACTAATACTTGTTGAGGCCACTGCAAAACCACCCTGGTGCGGACTTTCATTGTGGCTTTAATAACGCTTCGATGATTTTTGCCGATGGACATGTTTAGGTGCGGACTTTCATGGTCGCCCAAGTTGGCAAGTTACATGGTTACCAGTAAGAAGACATTTTTAATGTTAAAAATCATATACCTGAGGGCCGAGCATTAGTTCGGTAAACTCAAACAATTCTTTTTAGTAATAGAAATATTGGTCACAGACATACGAAAAAATGTCATGCCTGAGAGGCTCTTTTCTTTAAGAAGAGCTCGTTCACTCCACTCACTCACTCCCGCAACAAGCTTATGAACATGTTATTTTGTTCAGCGACAGTTAGTGTATATTGTGGAAACTTTTACTATTCGAAAAATAATCAGCACGATCTGACACTACAGTCAAATCCCCTTCCTTGACCGTAAAATAAGATATAGACTACGCAAAATAAACGGTATGAGATAATTGACCCATACTGTATTTTCAGCCTATATACTGGAGACAATAAAAAAGATGTTAAAAACCTTCATTCAACAATATATTGATTGTTCACATGGAATTTTTTGATGGCTATCAGCTGAGCCGCATGAGTCAGAATCTACGAGCGTCGGTTATTTTTTGCAAACTACTGCTTTTCATAAGTTATAAGTAACCAGTCCAGGAGAAATAACTTGAATAAACAAAATCACGTTCGTCAAATTCTGATTTTTTTTAAATACAGAGTTGGCCATCGAGCAATTTATTATGTTCTAAATCAATGACGTCCGGCGACTAATCCAATATTGTGAATACCAGTGATCACAAAAAAACTACAGCTGTACGTCATCATAGTCTTTTTTAAAATGGTCAAACCAATCTCAATGTTATTCTAATGGGAAACAACTACAGACCAAGCCCTGTACATTTGTACAACGACACCAAAAACTTGATAAATAGATTTTTAAGATGCTAAGAATACGTAATAAATAGGCCTATGCCTAGGTATGTTCAATAATTTGCATATAGCTATATAGAATATATCTATCCTTAAAAAACGTCTTCACCCCTCGCGTGCTCTGTGAGGTCATCGGCATCGCTGTGGCGGCGCTGCAAGGGTTGGGATTTTCACAGGGTTGCAGCACTTTTTGGAATGTAAAGCACGTTATTTTTCAACTTTCCCCACCACTTTCCCCAAATCACCCTATCGGACTTAAGGTCAAGTAGGTCAGTTCGGGTTCATCTTTTGCGGTGGTGATACAAGGTGTCGTGCGTTTTAAGTTAAGTTTTAAGTTGTTTTAGTTCAATTGGTTTTGTTTAGTTCTAGTTAATAATAATGTAAATAAGTTGGTTAATCTTGAAATATAAAAATTGAATTTGTTTCGTGTGTAAATATTACTATTATTTTGTTAACTTTTAATAATAAGACTGTATGCGTACTGTTTGAGTTGGCATTTACAGTGTATTGTATTTACTGTATTAGTGAACTAATGTAAAGACACTGAAAATGTGAGTGTATATATAGGTCAGAGTCGCCTGAGAGATATTGTACTCAAGAGTCGCTGAGGAGTTTCTCCTTGCCGAAGGGAGGAATTCATTGCAAATTCCATTTGACCCTTTTCTACCTGAGGTTCGCCGCTCAGCCCACGCGCCACTCCAAAAAATCAAAAAATCAAGCTCAGATGTTTCAAGTCAAGTGGAATGCACCCTTAATAGCTCCCTGCACACTGAGAGCGTCGCTCTCTGTGTGAGAATCACAAGTTATAAATAATTGTTTAAAGTTTCAATAATTCCCCAATTTTTATTTCGTTAGTGTGATATATTTAATAAACAAAAATTATAAATCAAAAAACATCTGAAAATGTGGACCCCTTTTGTCTATGGCCCTGGGCAATGTATACCATCTGCTCCCCTCTCCGCGGCCCTGGCCTTCAGTGTTATAGATTTGTTGGCTTTGCCGACGACATTAACACGACGACTAGTAAACCACAATGTTATGTAGTGTGGAATGGGAATAAACCCTTAAATGTGTGGCAAAAATGCCATTATCATGACGATATATTGTATTGTGGAATAAAAACGTTGTCACAACGGCACATCTTGCCCGGTGGGTGACTCATGGCCCAAGACCGGAGCAGCCGAGTAAAGGATAATAGGGGTAGGGTGGCATCCACGACCGTCCTAATCTCAGCCGCCACCGCTACTAGCGGGCACTGTGTGATATGTTGTTCTTTGAAATAGGAATATCAGCCCTTTGTCAGTGAAAGACAAAAGGAGTCCGGCACTGAGGCACGAGCGACCAAGGTCGCTGCTGGGCCCACACTACCTGTAGAGGGTGGTTGGAAGCTCCTCACTGATGACATAGGCGCTATCCTCTAAATAAAACTACTATCTTCCTTGATATAATTTCTCAAATAAACATAGATAGTTCCCCATGGACAATATGAAAGTTTCACTGTAAATACAAACATTTAACAGACAGAGTAGAAAATTAATGTTTTTTTAACTATAAAATATTATTTTACCCCTACGACAGTTAAGTTAAATACGACAGTTTATGCAGTAATAACTCCCGTACAGAAATTTTTTTAACATGAGTATTATACGTTATTGTATTAACATCATTGTTTCACTAGTAACTTTCCTTATACACGACCTCCAAAGGTTGAATATATTCCTAGTTATTTTTATCCTATCATCCATCTAAGGGCATGTTGTCGGCTTAGGATTTTTTTTTTAAGGAAATCGTCTGCTCAGTAAAGCCGCATTTACACTATACAACTTGTTTATAAACTTTGGTTGGGCAACCAATTATAGTAATTGGTTTGAACATGTTTAAAGCCGCATTTACACTATACAACTTGTGGTACAACTTTTGTTGTGCAACCAATTATACTAATTGGTTTGAGCATGTTTCAGAATGCAATGAAATTTCTTAAACAAGTTGTACAACAAACGTGTTTAAAAACCAAAAAATCGTGTTTTGCAACAGGTTTCAGGTTTCCCGAGCCGTGTCGGAAAGATCAAAGGAAATTTGTGTTTCATAAACTTTTGTTGTACAACATGGTACCTTCTTAAAACGTCAAACTTGTTGACCAAACATTATTTCTGATGTTCTGTCAAGTTAGTACGCTTCCTGCTGCCGCCTACAACACGTGCTTTTATTTGTAAGTAAAGTGTTTTTTAAGTTAGTGGAGTGGTCCTCACCGATTAAGTGGTTAAGCTACCATCAGTCCTCAATTCCCCTGCCAACAAATCTTGGTCTTCCTGTTATAAATCTTGTAACGTGTCACTTCCACTGTACCTACTCCTAGCTTGCAGCGAAGGACGTGCCCAAAAGCGACGTTTTGCTCTTTTCCTTAATTCTAGCACAGCAAATCACAACACATGTGGCAGCAGTCAACACCATATCATCGTCGCAAGCACTCAATGGTGACTGTGGTCTTTTGTTAAACATGTTTAAGACTGAAGTTTAGCGCTTAAGATGAAATGTTTAACAACAAAAATTTTATAAACACAAGGTCAAGTTTTAAAAAAAAAAGTTGTATAAAACATGTTGCTCAACAAAAGTTTATGGAACAAGTTGTATAGTGTAAATGCGGCTTAAGAATGCAATGAAATTTCTTAAACAAGTTGTACAAAAAACGTGTTTTAAACCAAAAAATCGTGTTTTGCAACAGGTTGCAGGTTTCCCGAGCCGTGTCGGAAAGATCAAAGGAAATTTGTGTTTTATAAACTTTTGTTGTACAACATTCATGAGCGGAGTTTCGAGGGGGAATGGGAGACTGGGCCCCCCCAAAATTTAAAAAATATTATGTAAAAGCTTTAAGTTTAGGAGCTAAATAATTATCCATTCAGCTAACGCTCAAAGTTTTATCTCACTTTTAACATACTCAAAAAAATAACACAATTCCTTTATTTACATTTTCTACCTATGTTCATGTAAGATACTGAAAAGTAAATTAAACAATAATAAATTATCTTATACTAAACACTATTTGCGCAAACTTCTAACTAGGAATATTTCGTGGATCGCTAAGGGAAAATATAACCTTAGGCCCTACAGTTGGCAAAACTGACTGTCAAGCTCAGAGGTGGGTAGGCGCCGTGCCTCACTACGACGCTTAAATAAATGTATCACCTTTATGTGTTACTTATCTTTACACTTTGAATTAGTAAAGATGTAAAATCATCATGATTTGCAATTAATGTTTATTTTCTATCCATCCCTATGTCACTAGACTTTTTATGCATCCGTAGGCTACCATCGGCAAGGCCACATCAGTGTGACGACACACATTACTCATGATTGATTAAGTGTTCGGCCTAGAAGACTTGCGGTTCCAAGTGCCACAGAGACTTTGTCTTTCTGTCAGTGGCGTAACTGATTTTTACGGGCCCCCCTGCAAACTTATTTTCGGGCCCCCTCCGATAGGTCCAGTCACCGGTTATCACTGTTTCCCACCAGTAAATCAGTGTAAACCAATCGTTGAGGTGGTGGTAGAGTTCTTTTGATTACTTATCTTTTACATACAAGATTTATTTAGACAAAGTTAAAATATTAATGCATGTACAGTAATTGGAACATTGCAGCCACAAGTAATCTACTATACTAGGGGGCCTGTGCAGCGCAATGCGCTGCATTTATTAGGGTGCCTGGTGATCAAAATTTGCTCCATGGTAATACTTTGAAAAAAAAAATTTCACTATGGTGAAAATCAGACAGAACATTATTGGTGTTTCATCATCGATCCATCTTCATTACCAATTTTCCAACTTCCCAATGTGATAGTGTTGAGATGTGATGCTCGTTCTTTTAGGTCTGAATTAGCTAAGATTACGTAGTTGTCCTTTTGCCGATAAGTCTAAGGGCCTTTTTCTAAACCCTCCTATAAAATTTAGAATAAATTCACAGATGTTGGATCCACATAGTTCATCAAACATAAAACGTAAATGACAACAGAATAAAAATCAACATTCCATTACTCCCCGGTCCAGTATGAGCTATGCAGCACTCACTGCTACTGTTTTTGTAATACTACTGTATGAGGTAGTCAATGACATAGTGAATGAGTCCACATTACTATTTATGTCTAAATCCTCTTTAACTTAACTTTCCATGACATTACAAAATTTAAATAATAAAGAAATCACAAAAATTAAGAGAATACATCTTTGTTGGTGAGGTCCATTTTGTTTTTAGTGGCATTTTTATTTTGGTTAAAATTTCTCTTTATAGAAACCATTTTTCTAATAAACTTGTTTTCTATACTGGAGGTAAAAAACTTTTAAACGTTGTCTTTTACACAGGTTTTTAATCAATCAATCAATCAATCAACCAACATTTATTCGGCTGACAATTAAGAAATTGCATTAGCCTATACATCATAAACTTATCTATAACACCTAAAATTAATTTAAAATTCATAATTTCTTATTTTATGTTGAAAAAGTCTTCAATTGAATAAATGCTCTTGTCAATAATATATCTTCTTAATTTCTTCTTAAATGTGTTTGTGTCTGAATTCATATTATTAATTTCAGTAGGAAGGTTATTGTAAATTTTGGTATAGTTATATTTAAAATGATTTTCATAATATGGTGTTCTAATATGTTCTAATGGCTGAAATTTTATTAGTTTTTCTGAGATTCATGTTTGTGTTATTGGTTTCTATAGTATGAATTTTATGTGTAATGAATAATATGTGTAACGTTCTGCTTAAAACATATTTATACTATAATAGTAAATAAAAAGGTTATTACACTTACAACCAACTATCCCTTTTCCTTATAGTTAATAGCTGTTTGAAAACCCATGCACACAAATGTAGTGATCTATTTTAATATTTGTTACCTTTCATTATTGTTTCAATACCAGTCGAACGACCAATAAGACCCATGTCAAAAATTTCAATTTCCAAAATTGTTTTCGTAATCAGAAATCAATTTTTCTAGGGTTAAGTTACAAAATTTATTTTTGTGCTCAAATACACGTTAATAAAACTTTCAAGCAAAATCTACCAGCTACATTTTGAGAAAAGGTTAAAAGCTCAGATTAGACACTCCTCGTATTTAAGTATGAAATTATGTTGATATTTCAGTACCAGTTCAATTTGATTCTATTCAGCTTTTAACATATGTGTTTGTTTTTTTTCACTATCAACAGCTGTTTTATTTAGCAATTGAATATAAATTGTTCCCATGTTAATCTTATGGACAAAAAATGAACTTTGAGCGCTTCCCGTGAGCTTCAGAAATAAAATATCAAAAATCTAAAACCTTATTGCAAAACTACGAACCGAGACCATTCTTTTGACACCTCAAACATTAAAATTGGTCCAGAAATAAGGGAGGAGTAGTGTTAACAAAAAAAGGGCATCACGTATTATATATATAGATTTTAAAATTTGTATAAGTTAGCCTACTTTTATTCAGATTGCAACTAGGCCTACAGTCTATCCTTTTAAAGAAATTAAGCCTATCTGATTGTTTGTTCAATAATTATACCCTCTCTTGGATATGTTATAAAAAATGAGAGTAACAAAACTCAATGTATCTTATTTGTGTTTTATTTATCATACAGTAGGCCTAAGGGGTTAACCGAGACTTGCTTGTTGGTTTTAATTCACTTTTTTAACAGCATCACGGTAATTAGGGTTTGCGGTTTACGTCAACTATACTTTTCACAGGTGACAGTTGTTCCAAAGCCCATGCTTAAAAGTAACATTATTTTTATTAAAGTTTCATATTTCTTTGACTTTATGGTAACCCATATGACCAATGTTATAAAAATTACAATTATTAAGCTTAGTTAAAAATAGATTTTTTCCGGGGTTTAGGCTATTTCTAAACTTAAAATTGCGCCTGGACCGAAATACTCCCAAATGAAAAGTTTACAAAACCTACCTGCTACATTTAGAGATCGATGGAAAATACAGGGTGCGGCAAAAAAAACCGACCTATTTTCTTTCGCGCACCGCTCAGCGACAGAACATCTGAGAAAGTTGGGGGTAGGCTTGTTGGAACTCAAATTTTATGCCATTTTAGTAGCTATTTAGTAGCGGTCGCTTGAACAACGCTAGTTCCTTATCAAGACGTATTTCAATATTGATGGTTCAATCATTGCTACTCAGCGGCAGTTCCGAGCATTCTTTCAATCAGGTCAACATTTAGAATTCCGAATCCTAGCACAATTATGCAGTGGGTTACTAAATTAAGATCAATTTGTTTTGAGTTGAAAACGAAGCCAACAGGCCGTCCAAGGTCAGCGCACGCCAGAGAACATGGATGAGTCCTTGCTGCTGTGTTGAAAACAGTCCTCGTCGGCCCATTAGAAAACCAGCTAACAAGCTAGTGATTTGCTCGTTTCTACGCCAGAAGAATTTTGTTAAGATAATCGAACTATGTACACTAAATGCTATTAAGGGATAGTATTCCAAATCCATCACATTGTTGTGGACACCCCGGGAATGGAACCGGTGACATCTTGAACCAGAGTCCAAGACGCCAACCGGTAGGCTAGCGAAATGCCTTGAACATGGCTGACCATTCGGTTTGACAAATTTTGTGGTTCGATCTTAATCCCCATCCATACCAATTAATTGGCTGTTATTCAGTAATTAAAACCCTCTGACCATGCAAAGCAAAAAATTTTCGACAAACAAGTGATTGATTTAAATGCTGATAAAGAAATGTTACTGTTTAATGACGAGAAGCACAAAATGCCCCGATAACGAAAGCGTGTTTTTTGTCATGCTTAATGTAAACATCTAGGTTAGGCGACCACTAGTCAATGACTACTAAAATGGCATAAAATTTGCTTTAAAATAAGCCCACCCCACCACTCTCAGACGTCCTGTCGCTGAATGGCGCATGAAAGAAAATAGGTCGGTTTTTTTTTGCCGCACCCTGTACATCACCACAGATATTCCTCGTATTGTAGTATAGTAGGCCTCTTGTTTAGCTAACACCAAGGATTATTAACTCTAAGCACAACGAATAACATGTATTTTATGAAGGAAAAAACAAATTCAACTTTTAAAGTAATTAATGACATCATTGTTATCGGCGTTAATGCGTTTTTCGTATAAAAGAATAAAAATCACCAAGCTTAAAATTAATTTATATACTTTTGTTCATTTTAATTAATAAACCTACATCTAAGGATAAAAATACGCTAACGGTTTTCAATTCCCAACATATTACGAACATACCAATTTTCCAACTCCAAAAGAAGGTAGAAAATTGAGGGCGTCAATAGATACACGTTTCACTTAAATTCTAACTTTGATTTATTTTTAAAATTAAAATAACAATTGCCAATATGTGTGTCTATGGAAGCAGAATATACTTGAAAACATCAATCAAAAGCATTTATATCTAAAAAAAAAGGTATTGCCTTGATAATGCAATTTAAGTTAGCGTGCGTCACGATTTTCCCTATGTTACCCTTAGCATCCCGGCGCTGTATTCGCACAGCCCTGCACTAGGCCTGACCGCGAATCGGTTCGCTGCAATATGGGCAGAAGCAATCAAGTTAGTGGACATCAATGGTTTTAATGGAAAGATGTAAGCTAATTTTAATTGTAGATGGTTTTGAGTTTCTATAACGACATAAAATATTGTACTTAGTATGAGCGGAAAAGTAAGGGTATGAACAAAACGAACGTGACTTGGCCCGTCATGATGCTTCAAAAACCAATTCGTAGTTTGTTATGGAATGGAACACACAGAGAGCAGTGCGGCGCCACTTGAAACAGTTTATTTTTTTATATTTATCACGCGTTTTTCCTATAAATATGGATATCGGATATCTAAACGAAAACTTTTTAGACCTGCACTGTGACAGGCAAAGCATAAATTGTATACCATTACTTTCTGTAGCGATGTATTTATAGCCTATTTTATCTCAAAATATCGCCAGTAGATTTTGATTAAAATTTTGCCCAAAAATAACTCTATAAAAAGCTTTAATCCCAGTAAAATAGTTTCGAAAAAATAATTAGCGACATTTATTTATAATAATTGCCGCTTGGAATTAACACTTGGAATTAAAACTTGGAAGTTAAAATATCAATTTCCAAAAATCCCATTTTGATTTACGTTTTTTGTCCAAAACTCTAAGTCAGGACCTGTACTGCATTGCTAGTTTTGAAACTAATTGTTGGCGATGAAGTTTATTTTAATACAGTATATACTATGAAAATATGTCATCGCTAAAGAAAATAAGTACGTTATACTCACAAATTATTTCTGTAACAGAGAGAAATTAGTACCGTTATTCTTCTTAAGAGGTTATTTTTAAAACACGATCCCCGTAAACCTCTAGTAGCGACCAAAAGGATGCAAACGCAAAACATCGTTTGATAGCGGCTTCCGGCTGGCGGGGTGACGGGACCAAGCCAGGTCCATTTCCCTGGCCCGGCCATGTTGGAAATTTGATATGAAAATCATACTACGAATTAATGCTCAATTAATACTATTTAATACCCGAACGTTAGATTTAATACTCTTAATACAACAGATTTATTAAGAAAAATCTTGTGGCCGGGCCAGGGAAATGCCAGCCCGGCCATGTTTGAAAATGCAGATTTCTACCACGTGATGATTTAATACTCAATTAGTACTATTTAGTACCCAAGTGATAGAATTGATACTCTACAAATAACTGAGTTATTAGCCATATCGTGTGGCCGGGCCAGGGAAATGCCAGCCCGGCCATGTCGGAAAATGTGAATTTTAACTACAACAGAATTTAATACTCAATTAGTACTATTTAATACCCGAGTATTAGATTTAGTACTCCAACCTTTGCTGAGTTATTAACGATTATGTATACGGAGCCGTAAGCGCCAGCCCGATCACAAAGGAATATTCAAATTTCAACTGTGTTTCAATGACAATTTTATATTATTACTATACCAGGATTTAATACTCAATTAGTACTATTTAATACCCAAATGTTAGATTTAGTACTCTAAAAATAACTTAGTTATTAGCCATAACATGTGGCCGGGCCAGGTAAATGCCAGCCCGGCCATGTCAAAAAATTGGAATTTTAACCATACCAGGATTTAATACTCAATTAGTACTATTTAGTACCCAAATATTAGATTTAGTACTCCAACCGTTATTGAGTTACTAACCCTTATGTGTATGGCGGGAGGCGTAAGCGCCAGCCCGGTCACGAAGGAAAAAGTAAATCTCAAGTGTGTTACAATTACAATTTCATATTAAAACTATACCACGATTTAATACTCAGTTTGTACTATCTAGTACCCGAGTATTAGATTTAGTACTTCAACCATTACCAAGCTGTTAACCCTTATGTATATGGTAGAAAGAAAGAAAATGCAAAATAGGAAATCTTTAACAGAGTGATTAGAATATACCTTATTAAAACATAAAAGCAATTAAAGCTCTTTAGCAGTATTTAGTACCAGAGTATTACATTTTTAACTTTAAATAGTGCACAGTTAATGATTATAGTTATGTCGCACTCTGGCCATTTAAAATATTACTGATTTTAATATATTGTCTTTTTTATTTAAACATTAATACTGTTTTAGGACATTTAAAGTAAGTGGAGTATTGATGAAATAGAGTGAAACGGCTTTAATAGAATGTTTAATAGAATGGAAACAAAATAAAATAAATAACATGAATATTAACGTGAATATACTTGTACAAATAATAAATAATAAAAATAAATAAATCAATAAATAATAAAACTGATGATAAAAGTAACAACATAAATAAAAAATTACAACTTTAAAAGGAAAATCGTAAACAAACAATATGCACCCATAAACATATCCCACAAATATACCCACATAAAAGACGTAACAATAACATCTTAAAAAATACAACCTTATACAAAACAATAAATAAAAAAATAACCATAAACAATAAAATTTACAACATGAATATGGAAATTAAAACATAACATAATAACCAGAGATACAAAAGAATCAACAAAAATATAGTCATACCATAAATATATAACCTATTTATAAACGTATACAGGGTGGAAAGTAATTAGTTTAAAAATTTTCAGGGGGATCAAATATACAGAGTAGAAAAAATGGAGATGATTTAATACCTTTAAAAGTATATAAGTAGTAAAACTTAAACTTTGCAAATTGATTTTGAATAGCAAAATATGCTTCCTTACTTATTGTCCTTGGACCTCCAAGGCGAGACGTTCCACAAGGCGTCAGATATATTATTGTTAGCAAAGATCAATACAGTATTTACATCAAATTAAATTGCCCAAAGAATAGAGAACAGTGCCGCAAATCTCACCTTGAAAGGTTGAACAAGTCAAACATGGAAAATTAAACTAATTACTTTAAGTATCAAACGAGTGCTAATTGAGTATTAAATCCTGGTGTGTTATATTTTTTGAGTACTAAATCTAAGATTTGGGTATTAAATAGTACTAATTGAGTATTAAATCCTGGTATAGTAATAATATAAAATTGTCATTGTAACACGGTTGAAATTTGAATCTTCCTTCGTGATCGGGCTGGCGCTTACGACTCACACCATATAGGCCTACATAAGGGTTAATAATTCAATAACGGTTGGAGTACTAAATCTAACACTCAGGTACTAAATAGTACAACTGAGTATTAAATCGTGGTATAGTTTTAATATGAAATTATAATTGTAACACACTTGAGATTTACTTTTTCCTTCGTGACCGACCGGGCTGGCGCTTATGGCTCCCGCCATATACATAAGGGTTAGTAACTCAATAATGGTTGGAGTACTAAATCTAATATTTAAGTACTAAATAGTACTAATTGAGTATTAAATCCTGGTGTGGTTAAAATTCCAATTTTTTGACATGGCCGGGCTGGCATTTCCCTGGCCCGGCCACATGTTATGGCTAATAACTCAGTTATTTTTAGAGTACTGAATCTAACATTTGGGTATTAAATAGTACTAATTCAGTGTTAAATCCTGGTATAGATTTAATATAAAATTGTCATGAAATTTGAATCTTCCTTCGTGAACGGGCTGGCGCTTACGGCTCCCGCCATATACAAAAGGGTTAATAACTCAGTAACGGTTGGAGTACTAAATCTAATACTCGGACACTAAATAGTACTAATTGAGTATTAAATCCTAGTGTGGTTAAAATTCACATTTTCCGACATGGCCGGGCTGGCATTTCCCTGGCCCGGCCACAAGATTCTTCTTAATAAATCTGTTGTATTAAGAGTATTAAATCTAACGTTTGGGTATTAAATAGTACTAATTGAGTATTAAATCGTGGTATGATTTTCATATCAAATTTCCAACATGGCCGGGCCAAGGAAATGGACCTGACCAAGCCTCGCGGCTGCCGAGCCATGCTTGCAGATGCCACAAAGATGCATTACCGACTTTGCCTATCTCTAGCCGTTTTTCAACTGTTTGTCTGTATGTGAATTTTTAATTGATCCATTATATCTTTGAAGTTATTTAAGGCACGGAATTAAAAATTGGCACAACTATTAAGTGTGTTAAGTAACAAATGCAGATGAATTTGTACATTTATAACATTTATGGCTGCAAAATGGCGGCCATTAAAAATTTTCAAAGCTAAATATCTTAAAAAATGCAAACAAAAAAGTTGAAACTAAGTTTGGTTTGTAATGATCAAACGAGAAACAACGGATTAATTTAGGTTTTTACATTTTTCAAATCATTAAGATTTACATAGGCCATTTACATAGGAATCATGCATATGCTACATAATACTTGAATAATTTAATGCTTAAATAACTATAAACCAGCAACCAACTCTAGAAAACATTCAACGTAATCTAAAACTTGTATGTAGGCAATTTACATTACGAGCGAAACCCGTGTTTTCTCAAAATAAGATTTTAATTTCTCCACTACTCAGTAGTATTTTTACTCCGGTAATTAAATCATGCAATTTTTGTAAGTTTGCAAAAGTTTGTAAAATTTACAGCTTTTAAAAATATTTCGCTTTGAACATTTTTAATTACAGCCATCTTGAAACTTGAAACAATAAATGTTAGAAATGTAGAAATTCACTTTCATTTGCGACTTAATACAGGGTGTCCCTGAACTATCTTCCTTTTCAGGTATTATTCCTGGACCAAAGACAAGCCAAAATCAAAATATCATATAAAAAAATTCCAAAACACCATAGTTACTTGTACAGCCGTCATTTTGTATTTTTTTTTTATAATTTTTAATGTAAGAACGGCTTGACATAATAAGTGGAAATTCTGTACACACCTTTTTGAAGTAAAGACCTGGTGGCTAGAAAAAATAATCAACTTTTTACAATTCATGTTTTCAAAATGGTGGCCAATGATAATCTTTAGCCTTAAATTACATAAAAACTACCTACATAAGGTAGCAAAGTTCATGTTCTTATGTGTTTTTTCCAAAATTTAATTTAAAATCCAACGATGTAAAAATCATGAAAATTTGTTCATAAATAAGCGAGATAGAGCGATATAACTGAGGTTAATCACGGTCGGAAAGCTTCCCCGGGAGCAGTTTTGGTATGAAATCCATTATTGACCTGGCGCCGCAACCACACTTTTTGCCCGGCAACCCCCCGCTCGTATGCGTGACTATTCGTATTAAAATCACTAAATTTTATAAAAATGATATTTTTTAAATATGATATTTTGGCTTGTCTTTGGTCCAGGAATAATACCTGAAAAAAGGGTAGAGGGCTAGAGGGTAGAGTTCAGGGAGACCCTGTAATTAATACTTGTGCCAAGTTTCATTTCTGTAACTCAAACATTTTCAAAGATATAGGGGTCTAATGGATTGAGTACATATATAGACAGTCGGAAAACGTCTTGACATACCTTGGACACATGCTGTCGTATTCCATACCCCACAACCCCCCAGCAATCACAGTTAAATAAGGCCTCGCAGAAATATTTTGTTCCAGGCCTCGCATTTCCTAAGGACGGCTCTGCTGACGAATAGGGGCGAAACAATTTTCCACCATTAGGACCAAAAATAATCCGGATTGCAGTGAGTTATCCCTACCTTTTTACTTATAAAAGATTAGTACTCTTCCTATAAAAATTAATAAAGACTATTTTCTACTATATTTTCTATTTTTAATAATATGAGGGAAAACATATTGCACGCATGGTTCTATTGCCTGTAATCTAGTAGAGTAATCAACAATAACTATTACATTAACGACATTAGTAAGTTCTTTATATTTTGATAAGAATTCAAAAAAAGGCCGGTTAAAATTAAAAGTCATAAGTGTCATAAAATAGAGTTAAATGGCAACAAACAAGCTAAAAACTATTTTGTCATTTTCCTCCCGGTTTTTACCATTGCATAACGAGATATACGGTTTCCATAAAAAAAATTTGATTTAGATTATTTGTGAATTGGTGCCCGGATGATAAGAAATGGTTTTCGGAGTTATCACCAGATTTTGATGGAATTTGGTATATACCTCCAAGTTAATAATAATTCCATGTGTTCATTTTTTTTTTTTCTTATGGCTCTATTTTTATTTTAATAATAGTTTACTCTCAGATACACTAAAAGAAGAAAATTGTATGTACTAAAAAGGACATTGACGATTTTGATTAACTTTAGTGTTTTATTAAAGAACTTTATATTTCTAAAATCTTAATAAAATTACATTACCCCAAGACATTTTTTATTCAAAGTGTATAAAGCTTTAAGTATTACAATATTAGTTGATAGGACCTAAAAATATACATAAACATTTTAAATATAATCCTTAAAATAAGGTCAACAAATCAATAACTCGCACTTTAAATTAATTATTACTGCACGAAAAATGTTTGCGGAGACTTCGAAATTGTATGTTTAAAAGCACGGTGGGTTGTAAAAAATCGTGGAGTTTAAGTTTGTTCAGTGAGGGTGTTAAACGAAGCTCCGCCTCATACTGAAATTCTAGCCCAGGCAAGTTGGGACACACGAGGACCTAGCCAGCGGCGCGGCGGTGGTCTTGGCCACTTAAGGGTTGAACAGGGGAGGGCGAAGAGAAAGTTGCTTCAAGAACAAGACTGTGAATCATCCCCGAGCCACACACCTTACACGTGACCTTTTCTTTCATTGTTTGTCTCAGCCTGTTGTGCAGTGCCTCACTTCAGACTGACGATCAACAGACTGTAGGGTTGCTCCAGAACAGCAGGAAGGAATGATACAGGCCCATGACATTTTTAAAATTAAAAGAGATTTAAAGCGAACGGGTAAAACTGTTTTACAACATGCAGTGAAACGGGTTTTCATGTTTTTGCGACTTCGTAAAGAATCATAATTCAATACCATGCACAAGACTTCTAAAAAATTAATAAAAACTTCGGAACTTTTAAATCAATCTTATTTACTCATTAATTTAAAGTAGTGTATTGCCATTTTTGGCTTGTGTGGCGTTAATAAATTCAAGTTGTAATGAAGTTGAAAATTTAAAAATAATTACCACTATTCTTGAAACCCCTATTTATTAATTCATGTATGTAATTACAGTTTAATTACCATTAATTCATATTATACATACTGTTTTTAGTCCAGGCAACGAAGACAAAATAGGGGAAAAAATTCATGTAGAAGCCAAATTTGGTACAGTTGTAGGGGAAGGTTTCTTAAACAACATACTAAAAGTACTGACCCATAGGGGTGGAGCTAAAATGATGGGATGGCCCACGTGGAGTCAGAAATAAATCTTTCGTCGATCAATGGGTTTATGTACATCAAATTAAAGCTAATAAGTAGTAGAATTTAATGCCGCAAACCCCATCTCAAAAGGTTGCCTGAGTCGAAAACGGCAGCTTGTCAAACTTTGAATATTTTAACCTAAACGCTTAAAAATGTAATAATTTTCGAAATACTTGACCTTTCGAGGTGCGGTTTGCGGCAAACGTTTGCTATTACAATTACCTTTGAAAACGTGGATAGCTTGTCATAAGCCTATCATATTACCCTTGAACCATCCTCTACGTGAACGTCCCAAAGAGGAAGTTTTAAAAAAGTTTCTTAGTCCATAGCCATGCTATACATAATTTTAAAGGTCTTAGTAAGGAGAGTACATAGCTGAAAACCAGACCTAAAAAGGTCAAATATGTCGGAAGTTATTGCATTTCAAAGTTTTGATAATGTGATTTTATTCCAAATTTTCATTATCATATATCTCCTTTACTATTAATCCTAGCAAAAAGGTGCAAAGGACCTTTTTTGTAGATAATTTTACGAACTTTAATTTTACTAAGAACAAAATATTTGCTAGAAGCCATCGTTTTTGAGTTATTTACAAAAAAAAAAAAAACAAAAACAAAAAGGGGACCTTTAGAGCCCTCCCCCCATCCCTTTAGCTCCACCCCTATGTGTCAGTACTTTTAGTATGTTGTTTAAGACACCTTCCCCTACAACTGTACCAAATTTGGCTTCTACATAAATTTTTTCCCCTATTGGGTAATTTTTTTTGTCTTCGTTGCCTGGACTATTTTATTTCTTAACTGACCTGTTTATGTATAAAAAATAATATTTCGCGCATTGTTTCTCCGACTATAGCCAAGTCAGCTGGCCGTAAGTAGAGGGTAGCTTATTGAAATCGAAAGTAGCGGAGTGGCCATAGTCGGAGAAATAATGCGCAAACCTTACAGGAAACTAAAATGTTTTCAATAAGAAACATAACTCCAGGTCACGACAGTAAAATGCCCGTAGAAAGCCAGGGCTGCAAAGCTCGTCGACTAGGAGGCCTGTACGCCACTTCCTCCGATGTTTGGGATGTTTTGAAAATTGTACAATTCATCCGATGACCGGTGGTCGGCGGTTAACTGCAGCGGTACGCCGCCGCGGTAGAATATTCCACCCTGGCTTAGAGGGATGTGTTGTGCCGCACTGGGTTTATTAAATAACTGTTTATATTGGGAGGTGTATTAAATTAATTTATTAATGTTTCCAACAATCTCATACAATTTCTGCCACTCAATATGTTTGAAATTTTTTTTGACAATACTTTGTTATTTAAAACAACGTTCAAGCTATTATTGTTTTTAAGTGACAGGGAGATTTGAACATTGTGATTATCTGCGTTCCTAGAAATGGAGAGATCTAAGAATTCAAAAAGTAAGAAACTGTGGGGGACGGGTGTTTAAAAGTAGCCGTCGTGAATTCTAAAACAGTAGTTCGTTTCATGGTGTCAGGCAGCATCGTTGTATATATCGATATCAGGAAGTGCGCCAAAGGGGCAAAAATGCCCTGATGGTCGATGGGTTTAAGTTTACAAAAAAGTGCGTTTAAGTGAGGTAAAGTCAAGTGGGTTTGTGAACGTTGCCAAAAATGAAGTGTTCTGCAAAATAGGTTTAACAAATAACCTCATAACGCAGTTTTAATCAGTTCGTAGTATAGTATTTTTCTATGTGCATGAATCTACTCTTATGAAAGAGTTTTTAGACATACGGCAAATGAAAACGGTAAACTCTAAACGCTATTATGCCATTTATGGTGGATTTGCCAATTTTTTACTGCTTGAAGATATGATATGATGTCTTGTGGAAAAGTGAAAAAATGATATTGTAAAGCCGAACGAGGTAAAAGAAAACAAACTAAGTATTCTACTCATTGTTATAATTAACTTAACAAATTATTAACTGCAGGTTACTGTAATGCATTCTCAGAATATCCTGTGTATCAAATAATATCTATTTAAACTCATTTAAACAAGTTAATCAAAAAGTGTCTTTTAGCATGTTTAACATTACTTTGAATTTTTTTCTTACAATTAACATGTGTTAAACACAAGTTTATTCGTAAGGCAAACAGAAAAGTAGTGTATTAATGTGTGTATTTACTGTATTGTTTGTTATAGCAATGTTTCATGTTCAATATTTTCCTTCAATTTGACGGAAGGTTGAAATTCTGCAGCACTATTAAGGAATCCTGCATGATAGATTTATTTGTATAACGTAAGTAATTGATTTGCCAGTAATATTAGCCTAGGTGATAGGGTAAGAGTACAGGATAGACGGTGGCTGATCTCAGTAGCTGCGCGGTCTGCCGTCTGCCGGCCACCACCACACATCTCCAGCCCTGTTGGCGACAACGTGTCAGGGCGGGTTCTGAATCTGACTGTACAATATTCATCGCTCTTCTCCGAAATTCCCGAGTTAAACGTGGTTCGAGAAGCAAAAAATCTCACTCAACCAGGGCAAGGATATTTAAAGTTATATTAGAATACTGGTACAGGATTACAGTACAATTTAAATTAATTTATTACAGTTCCCAATGAAACAGTTATTTAATAAACCCAGTGCGACATATCCCTCTAAGCTAGGTAGGAATATTCTACCGCGGTGGCGTACCGAGCCGGTGAGCCGCTGACCAGCGGCCGTCGGATGAAGTGTACTATTTTCGAAACACCCTAAATATCGGATGAATTGGCCTACAGCTGGCTAGGAGACAGTGTACGATAAGTGTGAGTTTGAGACTCTTCATACCGGCATGGTTCTGTCCAGTGTACTGAGAGGATGAGCTCTGTATTACTCCATGACTGGGTGCTCAACAACCACTATTCAATTAACCATAATATTAAGTTTTCTATATTTTGACAAGATTTCAAGAGGACCTGTAAATATTAAAAGTGGTAAACGATAGAGTTAAATGGCAATTAACAATCTCAATATTACTATGTTATTCTCCCGCGATTTTTATCATTGCGTATTCGGAAAGTACGGTTTTCATTGAAACGTTTGTATTTGGGTTGTTTGTGAATATAACTTCTTGGTGTTCCCATAAGTCCAAAAATGGTTTTCAAAGTAATCACCTGATTTTTATGGAATTGTATTGCCTATATGACAAAATTCATAATACTGTATTTCCATAACTTTTTCATTGCTTCTATTTTCTCATTTTAGTTTTAGTTCGATTGTATTTTGCAAAAATTGCATTACAATTGTATTAAATGCAATAATTTTTTGTATCAAATAAGTTTTATTGTTTTGTAAAGAGCTTTTAACTTCTAAAATGCAAATAAATGACATTACACACATATCTAATACATTTTCATTAAAAATTATTAAAGGTTAACATATTAAAATATCAGTTTTTCTAACTTTCAAAAAAGTATGATCCACCTTTTAATATTAATATTTTCGTTGATCAATAATTTAAAATACGAGATTATTTTTTTGCTTTGTTGTCAACGAAAATATTTTAAGGAGAATACAAAATCGTATGTGAACACAGTGAATTGCAAAAAGTCATAAAGTCGTGGAGTCAAACTTCAGCGAAAGTGTGAAGTGAAGCTACGCCTCCTATTGAACTTATAGTCCAGTAAGGTTGTGTCACATGCGGACCTTGCCAGCGGCAGTGGTCGTAGTCCCTCTTGAGGGTTGACCGGGAGGGGGGGGAGAGCGAATAGAAAGTTGCTTCGAGGAAACGACTGCGAATCATCCGCCGAGCCATAAGCTGCAAACGTGACTTTTTATTTCCACGTTTGCGCCGACTCGTAAAGGCGTTACCTTACTTCGGACTCTCGATCAACAGACTATAGTGATGATCCGGAACAGTAGAATGTTCCGCCGTTACAGGCTGAGCTATCGGACATTGTTTTTAGGTGTCAACCTATTTTCGCAATTTTCGTTTAATGTTTTTTTTTTGTCTGATACTATTTTGTTTGATTATTTTATAAGGGTTTTGTAAAACAGGACTTTAATTGATCAAATTCTATCTTAGGTTTAATTTTCACTTCTCACCGTTGCCCACTCACATATTAATATTAAAATTTAGTTTAGTAAAATATGACAATTACGAGGGAGGGAAAAAACACTATTTACTGACGAAAGATATTACTTGTGTTTTTAGAAGAATAATCAATGCGCATCATGTTATTTGTAAAAGTACTAGAACAAACAATGTTTAAAAACAACAATAAATAAATTAATACTGAATGCAATAACTCGAGCAATGTCGGGTCAGGGGCCCGTGAAGTCCACATCGCGGGGCAGCCGACGAGACATACGCAGTCTACATACAATACTTATACAGATGTACAGCACATGCCAGTCCTGTAATTGGTGGGGGGATTTCCCCTCTCTCGCTTTAGCTTCATATATTTTCCACAGGCTGCGCCACTTGCCTGATAGGGCTGTATCCATATATCCGTCTCATCCCGGTCCGCTTGTTTCTAGCTGAAAGGCTGAAGACGGTCCGGACCGGCTTAGCTCATCAAACGGACCGGGGAGTGCCTTGGGACCGGTTAGTGCTTTAAGTTTAGATCGTGAAAACCGGCTTCTGCCGAGGTGCTAGACATATATATATATATATATATATATATATATATATATATATATATATATATATATATATCTATGTGTCCGTTAACACGATAACTTTTGAACGGAACCTCCGATTTTGATGAAATTTGGTACAGGGATGTAAGCCAGCGTCTACTAGGTTGAGTTCGCGAACCAGAATGATCGGACCATGGGAATAGGGTTTTATGGGGTTTCAAAAGGGTTAAAAATGGGTTTTTGGCTTTTTTTACTTTTATTTAGAAAATTCAACAATTTTAACTTAAACCATTTAAAAGAGCTTAAATCTCCGCAACCACTTGACGTAGAGCAATAATAATTCAAAATACTAAATTATTTAGTTTTTTGAGCTTGATTTAATGGTGATAAGTAAAATTGATTTCGAAGCAACAGCTTTTTTGAAAATTCAAAAAATTGATTTTTGAAACACTTTTTACTTCATAACTTTTGAACGCGCATTTTCTCGGAGATGCGGGTGGTGTCATTTTATTCAAAATTTTTAGCTTAATAAACCACAAAATTTTAATCAAAATCGTTAGAGCCGTTTTTGAGAAATTTTGATTTTCGACGATTTTTGAGGGTTTTTGGGGGTAAACTACCCTTAAAAATCAAAAATTCAAAAAAATGAAAAAAACGCCTGGAATTATCGTGGGTTTGGACCTACGTACCAAATTTCACCAAAATCGGACCATTGGGGCATTCTCTAGCTCTGTATACATCCTGACACACACACACACACACACACACACACACACACACACACACGCACACACACACACACACACACACACACACACACACACACACAGACATCACTCCGAAAACCACTTTTTTGGACTCAGGGGGAACCAAAATGGATAAATCCACCAACAACTCAAATTCGAAAATGTTGACGAAAACAATACTTTCTCCATATACTATGGTATAGGGGGAGAAAGTAAAAGGAACAATTACAGTACTGTACCTAAAATACGTTACTTTTACTTTCTCCCTCTATACCATAGTATATGGAGAAAGTATTATTTTCGTCAAAATTTCGAATTTGAGTTGTTGGTGGATTTATCCATTTTGGTTCCCCCTGAACCCAAAAAAGTGGTTTTCGGAGTGATGTCTGTCTGTGTGTGTGTGTGTGTGTGTGTGTGTGTGTCAGGATGTAAACAGAGCTAGAGAATGCCCTAATGGTCCGATTTTAATTAAATTTGGTACATAGGTCCAAATCCACAATAATTCCAGGCGTTTTTTTCATTTTTTTGAATTTTTGATTTTTAAGGGTATTTTACTCCCAAAAACCCTCAAAAATCGTCAAAAATCAAAATTTCTCAAAAACGGCTCTAAAGATTTTGATTAAAATTTTGTGGTTTATTAAGCTTAAAATGGTGAATAAAATGACACCACCCGCATCTCCGGGAAAATCCGCGTTCAAAAGTTATGGAGTAAAAAGTGTTTCAAAAATCAATTTTTTGGATTTTCAAAATAGCTGTTGTCTTGAAATAAATTTTACTTATCACCATTAAATCAAGCTCAAAGAACTAAATAATCCAGTATTTTAAATTATTGCTCTACGTCAAGTGGTTGCGGAGAAAATTCAATTTTTCGTTTAGCGGTAAACGCAGTACGTTGTTAAAAGTCACAGACGCGCGTAGGGTCAAACGAGCGCTGCTCAGCCGGTAGCTATCCGACTGAGTCATCAAGAAATAAATGTTTGAAGCTTTTAACATCTTTTTTATATTGTTGGGAGAAAGTATGTGTCAGTTAACTGATACCGTTTATTTCTTCTTACATACATCACACGATAAAGTTATAACATTTTCTCATAGGTCCAGTACTGCGTCGTATCTCTGGATCGTTTACACTTGTCTACAATATAATTATCAAAGTACTTCATTGAATTAATTTCATAATGAGACACCTCGATCACCTTAATGATTTAAAAATATCAGGAAAATATTTTGTGTGGTTCGGATTGCGCACCTTATTATACAAAACAATAAGTATAATAGGTTTTTGAATTTAAATAATCGGTATCAGTTAACTGACACATACTTTCTCCCAACAATATAAAAAAAAGGTGTTAAAAGCTTCAAACATTAATGTCTTGATGACTCAGTCGGATAGCTACCAGCTGAGCCACGCTCATTTGACCGTACGCGCGTCTGTGACTTTTAACAACGTACTCCGTTTACCGCTAAACGAAAAAGTGAATTTTCTCCGCAACCACTTGACGTAGAGCAATAATTTAAAATACTGGATTATTTAGTTTTTTGAGCTTGATTTAATGGTGATAAGTAAAATTTATTTCTAGACAACAGCTATTTTGAAAATTCCAAAAATCGATTTTTGAAACACTTTTTACTCCATAACTTTTGAAAGCGCATTTTCTCGGAGATGCGGGTGGTGTAATTTTATTCACCATTTTAAGCTCAATAAACCACAAAATTTTAATCAAAATCGTTAGAGCCGTTTTTGAGAAATTTTGATTTTCGACGATTTTTGAGGGTTTTTGGGGGTAAACTACCCTTAAAAATCAAAAATTCAAAAAAATGAAAAAAACGCCTGGAATTATCGTGGGTTTGGACCTACGTACCAAATTTCACCAAAATCGGACCATTGGGGCATTCTCTAGCTCTGTATACATCCTGACACACACACACACACACACACACACACACACACACACACACACACACACACACACACACACACACACACACACACACACACACACACAGACATCACTCCGAAAACCACTTTTTTGGACTCAGGGGGAACCAAAATGGATAAATCCACCAACAACTCAAATTCGAAAATTTTGACGAAAACAATACTTTCTCCATATACTATGGTATAGGGGGAGAAAGTAAAAATCTCTATGCACAAAGAATACTCTCGACGCAATCCAATGTAAAGTAAAAACACACATTATCATCAGGTGATTATATTAATGACATGATTATTCTGTTTTTCCACCACACAACTCCGTGCCCCTACGCCGTGTAGCAGCAGTGCTTGAGCGCTTTTTGTGCAGGACTGTGTAGTGGTTGTGACCAATCGGTTCTCCTCGTTGACCGGGCTTGTTTGTACCACACAACACAGTGCCGCTACACAGCAGCAGTGCTTGAGCGCTTTTTGTGCAGGACTGTGTAGTGGTTGTGACCAATCGGTTCTCCTCGTTGACCGGGCTTGTTTGTACCACACAACACAGTGCCGCTACACAGCAGCAGTGCTTGAGCGCTTTTTGTGCAGGACTGTGTAGTGGTTGTGACCAATCGGTTCTCCTCGTTGACCGGGCTTGTTTGTACCACACAACACAGTGCCGCTACACAGCAGCAGTGCTTGAGCGCTGGTTGTGTAGGACTGTGCGGTAATTATGACCAATCAGTTCTCCTCGTGGACCGGTCTTGTTTGTACCACACAACACAGTGCCGCTACATAGCAGCAGTGCTTGAGCGCTGGTTGTGCAGGACTGTGTGGTGGTTGTGACCAATCAGTTCTCCTCGTGGACCGGTCTTGTTTTGCTCCGTGGCTCCGGGCGATCTCCGGTTTTTCAATATCAGTAGGAGGTGCCGACTTATGACTTGTAATTACAGGCTTGGTCCTATACATCACTCAGTTTACCTTTTTACAGACCAGGTCATTGCATTCCACAGTGGATGTTTTTAGTTTATGTTTTCCATTTGGGGAACGATGCAACTCGCAACCTAGTACATCCTTCTTAAAACACACTGTATCACATAGGAAACGTTGAACTAGATCATTTGTTTTTATCTAAAGTGATCAGTGTCCCGTGGTAATGAGATCGTTGTGACATGTATTGTTTTTTCATTAGTTTAATTGCTGTTCTGCTTCTGCACATGTGTTCTTGAGATATGCTATATGTTAACTTCATCAGCCACTCCATTTATTAAGGAC
>JAQYXR010001104.1:0-41941 GCA_030545055.2 Neoaliturus tenellus | reverse complement strand
CTTGGATCCGATCTACATGTAACCATATATAATTATGAAGTTTTCCCTTTCCATATAAGAATTTGTTTTAAAAATACAATTGCTAATTTTATTATTAATTTTTCAGCTTCTTACCAACTTATTTTTTGATGCATTCATTATTGTAAACGAAATTCCGTTGTGTTATATTATGCTATTTTCCTTTTATTTATTGGCTTTTAGTCAATTAATAAATCACTATATCACTATTTTGATACTGGGACATCACATAGTGGCTACTTCAACCTGAATATGAATGAGAGATGAGTGTAGTATGATTGTGGGGTGATCTTGTAGTCTTGTTACTGACTAAGGCAGACATTCTCCTTAGACTGGACTGTCAATTAATAGCCTAACAGTCAATTTAGGGTCAGTATTTAGGGACCTACAGTTTAAAGTGGGATCCGGACCAAAATTTAGAAATCATATATAAAAATTGGTCTAATCTTGAGGATGGTCTTTATGGATGAACTAGTAGTCACTAGTGCGGACGTTAATCCCCACTTTGGAATATGGCATCCACAGCATATCGCTCATAACTATCCACAATTCGTGACCTGCAAGTAGCTGGATTACAGGACGACGCCACCGTCCCTGTCTAGTTAGCCAATGTTAGTAACGGTATTGAAACGGTTAATTACAAACTTCATATCATCATCTACTATTATAGTACGAAGGAATTGAAAAAGTTTTCAGTCAAGTGGGCAATATCGGGCTGCTATGAAATGAATCCATCAGGGAGTGTGCCAAACAGTACAAATACAGCTATCGTTGAGACACTATCGACACATCAGTAGTGTGGAAATACCGGTTTTACCTCAGTTTTGGCATGATTTTATAGGGGGATTTCCTATAGGGAATTTTTTTGGACACAGATTTAAAATTTTGATTCCGAGATTTGATATGTGCTAATGTTTATGTATAGTTATATTATATATTTATATATTTGTGTATAGGTTTTCGACATTTAACATGGGGTTACTTTTTAGGAATTTTCTTGGACAGGAAAAATTCTTTTGATTCTAAGGCTTTTTCTTGTAAACTAAGCATTCTAGAGGAAAATGTCAAGAATAAAAATATTAAATTTGACTCTTTATCTACAACTTTCCCACTGACAAAACTTGCCTGACCATTAAATAAAAAAATTCCTCACAGACTAACTTTTTTATGTCAAAAATCAATTTTTATATTTTTATTTATTATTTATGCCATGTTAATATTAACATTAAAGTAATAATTTATGCCGTGATGGCCACCATATAGTCTAGTATAATACCTGAAAATATTATAATTTTACCTCAACTCTAACTATATTTATTTATGGTGTTAATGAAATTTGGCACTAAATCTTGCGCTGGCCGCCTGTACACTGCGCTAGTCCCATGCGCCTCTTCCAGTTGACCGTTGTATGCCTATGTATTGTAATATTCTTAGTGTTATGATTATTAAAGTTATAATTTTGTTGAACTGTCTATTGATTAAGTAGTATAATAGTGTTATAGGTATGTTTAAAATTTTGTTTATTTGTTTATTGCCTAAGAAGTATATTATTGGGTATGGCTATGGTATTATTAATTATATTGAGTATGGCTATTCTTTGATATGTTTAAAGTTATGTTTAATTGTCTATATTGATGTTGTTCTATGTATTGCTTATGTACTGGATAGTTATAAAAAAATCTTGTTTGATTATTTATTTTTATTTTCCTTTACTGTGGATATTGTTTGAAGCATTTCCTATAAATTGTAATGTTTTGTTTGTATATGTCAAGTGTTAGAGATGTAGGGGGTTGCCTGGGATTTAATAATTGTGTTGTGGTTGTTTCATTTAATGTTTATAATAATACTTTGAGTTAGCTTACTTTACCTTTGATAAATGATTAAATATTGAGTTATTGGTGTAGATAATATAGTTTTTTGGCTTCTTTATATTTGAGTATGTTGTTTTACTTGTTAAGGATTGCTACTTTCCTTATGTTTTATGAATGTTTAATATAAATGACTGTGTTTTATTAGTGTTAAATATAGTTTATTATAAATATTTTACTTAGCTAATGTATTATTAATAGGTGTTATATGTTAAATGTATGATTACAAGAGTTACTATTTAGTTAATTTGTATTATTTTATTGT
The DNA here is from genome assembly GCA_030545055.2 of Neoaliturus tenellus. NCBI lineage: Eukaryota > Metazoa > Arthropoda > Insecta > Hemiptera > Cicadellidae > Neoaliturus > Neoaliturus tenellus. The sequence continues at coordinate 39,790 of JAQYXR010001104.1, read as the reverse complement.
TATTTATACCATACTGCTTATAAGCAAAATATAAGGTGATAATGACTAATTTACATAAAAATATGCTATTAGGGTTAAATACTTGGTAAATGTTGTTCTGGATACTGTTTGTATTAATATTTTTAAGATTTATTCCTAATAATTAAATGTATGCTTGAAATGGCATTTCATTAGTTGTATTTAAATTGTTTTGATGATTGTTTTGTTAGTTAAACTTAATATGTGGCATAGTTATTATAGTTGTTGCCCAGGTTTATAATTAACTATTTAGGTTTTTTTATTTTAACTTTAACTTGCATTTTGCTTATTATAGATTTCTATGCTTTAAATATTTGGTTATGTGAGTGTAACAAGTACTGCTTATTGGCTATGTAACTTCACTGGTTATTTGTATATTGTATATGTTTATTTGCATTATTAGGTTTGTTGTGTATTGTTGTTGTACTGGTTTTTGTTGAATAAATTGTAAATAATTATGAATTTAGGTTTATTAGGTATGAGTTTTATTGATATTTTATTTGTTTGAGGTTTATAATTATATATTTTAAATATTTAAGAAGTTTAGTATTAAATTTAATTTGATATTTACAATGCAGTTAGCAAATGTATTGCTTGTGGTAAAACTGTTTGGGCAGTAAAGCAAATTCTGAATAATTGAGAGTAATCTTTAACTAAGTTGTTCTTCTATGGCATGTGTTAGTGTTTGTGTATAAGATAGTTGATTATGTTATTTAGGAATTATATTTGTTATATTTTCCTATGTACTGAGTTTTTTAGTGTATAATAATGGTCTATTGTAGATTATTATGACTATATGTGTGCTTGTTGCTATTGTATTGTACTGTTTATAGTGGTGTTTGACTATACAATTTAACTAGGTGTTAACTATGTACATGTGACTGGTCTTGGTATTTTTATTTTATTATGTATGATGTTGGTATTGGACATGTAGTTAGTATAGTTGTCTTATATATTGGCTTGTAATAACAGATTTGACATTTACTGAGAATGTTCATATTGTCTTATATGTTAAATAATTAGCTTGTGTTGTGTTATTATTATTAAATATTTGGTTGTTATTGTATTAGTTATGTACTGGTTATTGACTATGATTTATATCCAGTTGAGGTTTTGATTTATATGTATTGATTTATACATCTTGTGCCTTGATATTTTTGTCTTAGTTAGTTAAATTGTTGATGTTAGATACTAAGTAACTTTATTTGCTTTATTAAAATAAATCGTGATTTAGTAATAATGTTTGTTATATTATAGAGTATTGGGAGGTATGTGTTAAACATTTTTACTGGTTGAGTTATTGAGTTATTGACTATTATGAATGCTATTGGTTATTGCTTTGACTGTCCTGTGTGTTGTTTGTAGTGTTAATTAACTATAAAATTTAACTACTTGTGTAAAATGTGCCATGACTTGCTATATTTACTTTATAAGATAGTTGATGTTAATATTTAGTTATTGTTATATATTGTTTATAATAGTATATTTTAATGTTATTGAGTATAGGATATTATTATTTTGCTTATTGTAGATTATAAAGTTTACATTTTGAAATAGTTGAGTTATTAAGTTATTGGTAATTGTGTTTGCCCTACATTTGACTACATTTTAGTCATATTGTGTCTGTTATAGATTAATATGCCAGTTTAAAATATGTGTATTAAGCCTGTGTTTTGCTAAATATTTAGTTGTGTCACTGAGATTGGCTATGAAATTTTACTAAATGTGCTAAATTTTTACATATTAGTATGCTATGTATTGTTTAACATAAATTAATTTTAAATATAAACCAGTCATTTGACTTCTTGTTGTTAATAGTAATTGTGTTTTGGTTTTAGTTTGGGAGTTTGATGATGAATTTGGAAAAAATGTGATTAAAACTTATTAATTATTTACTGCTAATTTTATATGAAACTTATTAGTACATCTAATATGTATAAAATAAGCATGCCCAAATAAATAGTTAACTACATTTGACAAGTTTGCTTGCCTCATAGCTTATTATTGAAATTTATAGGTTTAAATGTTACATTAAACATTATTATTAAGTAAATTTGGTATAATTCATGTTTTATAGTGATTTATTAAAAAATATTTATGGTTATGTAAACATGGCACTTAGTGAATAAACTCTTAAAATTTATGCTTTACTTAAGTAAATTTTAGTGTTAGTGGGTGTGGTATAAAAATGTGTAATGAATTATGGATTTTATAACTATATATGTTTATTTATTACCATTAGAGTTTGCACATGTTAAGGTCAAATGTTAATGATCCTATGTTAAGTAAATAGTTAAGGATGTTGATGTTGACTACAGTTATGGTCAACGATTTTGTCTTAACAAATGTTAATGTATTTGATTAATTTAAAAATTAAAATAATGTAATGTGATTTTACTGGTTATTAATATAATTTCTGATTGCCACCTACTAATTTATATGTGTCAATATTGCACTTTAATGTGTTTTGATATAATAATATTATATTTTACTGTTTTTATATTGAATATTAGTTTAGTGATATAAAAGTGTTGGGTTGAGTTATAGTGTCTGCTATAGTTTACATTTATTAGTTGAATTGAGATATTGTGTAAAAAGACTCTGTTTGTAACTAAATGTGTTAATTATGTCAATATATATAGCTAATATATGGTTAGGTAAGGTTAGGCTAGGTTAGACTAGGTTAGGTTATGTTAGGTTAAAGTAGAAGCTTGGTTAAACCAATGCATGTCTTATGTTGACTGTCAGTGATTTTGATGTGAATAAAGTGTGAAATATCAATTTTATGATTGTATGTGTTAATTAATTGCTATTATGGTTTGCATATGTTTTTATTAATTTTCAATGTTCTAGTAGGATGTGAAGTAAATTTATTTAGTTCTAGGTTAGAATGTTGACTAGAAACAACGATTTTGTCTTATAACTACTTTTGGCAACTTGTAGTAATAAAATTGTTATGTATGTATAATTATTGTTTAGAATTACAGATTCTGACTGTCGTCAACTAAGTTATATGAGTTAATGTTGGATATGATGTTTATAATGTGGTAATATTATATTTCATTGTATTTATATTGCATACTTGATTAGTGATATTTTATTAAAAATGGTAAGGAGGCGAATGCAAGGCCCAGCTTCTGCTAAACAGAGGAGGCTTTCCAGAGTGTGAGGGGAAAGTTGTGTTTGTGAGGTTAAAAATGAGGTAAGGGTTAGGTTTATAGGGTTAAAAAATGAGCATGGTTATGTTATATTAAACATGTAAACACCGCTTCTGCTATAGCAGAAGCGGTGTTTACATGTTTAATATAACATAACCATGCTCATTTTTTAACCCTATAAACCTAACCCTTACCTCATTTTTAACCTCACAAACACAACTTTCCCCTCACACTCTGGAAAGCCTCCTCTGTTTAGCAGAAGCTGGGCCTTGCATTCGCCTCCTTACCATTTTTAATAAAATATCACTAATCAAGTATGCAATATAAATACAATGAAATATAATATTACCACATTATAAACATCATATCCAACATTAACTCATATAACTTAGTTGACGACAGTCAGAATCTGTAATTCTAAACAATAATTATACATACATAACAATTTTATTACTACAAGTTGCCAAAAGTAGTTATAAGACAAAATCGTTGTTTCTAGTCAACATTCTAACCTAGAACTAAATAAATTTACTTCACATCCTACTAGAACATTGAAAATTAATAAAAACATATGCAAACCATAATAGCAATTAATTAACACATACAATCATAAAATTGATATTTCACACTTTATTCACATCAAAATCACTGACAGTCAACATAAGACATGCATTGGTTTAACCAAGCTTCTACTTTAACCTAACATAACCTAACCTAGTCTAACCTAGCCTAACCTTACCTAACCATATATTAGCTATATATATTGACATAATTAACACATTTAGTTACAAACAGAGTCTTTTTACACAATATCTCAATTCAACTAATAAATGTAAACTATAGCAGACACTATAACTCAACCCAACACTTTTATATCACTAAACTAATATTCAATATAAAAACAGTAAAATATAATATTATTATATCAAAACACATTAAAGTGCAATATTGACACATATAAATTAGTAGGTGGCAATCAGAAATTATATTAATAACCAGTAAAATCACATTACATTATTTTAATTTTTAAATTAATCAAATACATTAACATTTGTTAAGACAAAATCGTTGACCATAACTGTAGTCAACATCAACATCCTTAACTATTTACTTAACATAGGATCATTAACATTTGACCTTAACATGTGCAAACTCTAATGGTAATAAATAAACATATATAGTTATAAAATCCATAATTCATTACACATTTTTATACCACACCCACTAACACTAAAATTTACTTAAGTAAAGCATAAATTTTAAGAGTTTATTCACTAAGTGCCATGTTTACATAACCATAAATATTTTTTAATAAATCACTATAAAACATGAATTATACCAAATTTACTTAATAATAATGTTTAATGTAACATTTAAACCTATAAATTTCAATAATAAGCTATGAGGCAAGCAAACTTGTCAAATGTAGTTAACTATTTATTTGGGCATGCTTATTTTATACATATTAGATGTACTAATAAGTTTCATATAAAATTAGCAGTAAATAATTAATAAGTTTTAATCACATTTTTTCCAAATTCATCATCAAACTCCCAAACTAAAACCAAAACACAATTACTATTAACAACAAGAAGTCAAATGACTGGTTTATATTTAAAATTAATTTATGTTAAACAATACATAGCATACTAATATGTAAAAATTTAGCACATTTAGTAAAATTTCATAGCCAATCTCAGTGACACAACTAAATATTTAGCAAAACACAGGCTTAATACACATATTTTAAACTGGCATATTAATCTATAACAGACACAATATGACTAAAATGTAGTCAAATGTAGGGCAAACACAATTACCAATAACTTAATAACTCAACTATTTCAAAATGTAAACTTTATAATCTACAATAAGCAAAATAATAATATCCTATACTCAATAACATTAAAATATACTATTATAAACAATATATAACAATAACTAAATATTAACATCAACTATCTTATAAAGTAAATATAGCAAGTCATGGCACATTTTACACAAGTAGTTAAATTTTATAGTTAATTAACACTACAAACAACACACAGGACAGTCAAAGCAATAACCAATAGCATTCATAATAGTCAATAACTCAATAACTCAACCAGTAAAAATGTTTAACACATACCTCCCAATACTCTATAATATAACAAACATTATTACTAAATCACGATTTATTTTAATAAAGCAAATAAAGTTACTTAGTATCTAACATCAACAATTTAACTAACTAAGACAAAAATATCAAGGCACAAGATGTATAAATCAATACATATAAATCAAAACCTCAACTGGATATAAATCATAGTCAATAACCAGTACATAACTAATACAATAACAACCAAATATTTAATAATAATAACACAACACAAGCTAATTATTTAACATATAAGACAATATGAACATTCTCAGTAAATGTCAAATCTGTTATTACAAGCCAATATATAAGACAACTATACTAACTACATGTCCAATACCAACATCATACATAATAAAATAAAAATACCAAGACCAGTCACATGTACATAGTTAACACCTAGTTAAATTGTATAGTCAAACACCACTATAAACAGTACAATACAATAGCAACAAGCACACATATAGTCATAATAATCTACAATAGACCATTATTATACACTAAAAAACTCAGTACATAGGAAAATATAACAAATATAATTCCTAAATAACATAATCAACTATCTTATACACAAACACTAACACATGCCATAGAAGAACAACTTAGTTAAAGATTACTCTCAATTATTCAGAATTTGCTTTACTGCCCAAACAGTTTTACCACAAGCAATACATTTGCTAACTGCATTGTAAATATCAAATTAAATTTAATACTAAACTTCTTAAATATTTAAAATATATAATTATAAACCTCAAACAAATAAAATATCAATAAAACTCATACCTAATAAACCTAAATTCATAATTATTTACAATTTATTCAACAAAAACCAGTACAACAACAATACACAACAAACCTAATAATGCAAATAAACATATACAATATACAAATAACCAGTGAAGTTACATAGCCAATAAGCAGTACTTGTTACACTCACATAACCAAATATTTAAAGCATAGAAATCTATAATAAGCAAAATGCAAGTTAAAGTTAAAATAAAAAAACCTAAATAGTTAATTATAAACCTGGGCAACAACTATAATAACTATGCCACATATTAAGTTTAACTAACAAAACAATCATCAAAACAATTTAAATACAACTAATGAAATGCCATTTCAAGCATACATTTAATTATTAGGAATAAATCTTAAAAATATTAATACAAACAGTATCCAGAACAACATTTACCAAGTATTTAACCCTAATAGCATATTTTTATGTAAATTAGTCATTATCACCTTATATTTTGCTTATAAGCAGTATGGTATAAATAACAATAAAATAATACAAATTAACTAAATAGTAACTCTTGTAATCATACATTTAACATATAACACCTATTAATAATACATTAGCTAAGTAAAATATTTATAATAAACTATATTTAACACTAATAAAACACAGTCATTTATATTAAACATTCATAAAACATAAGGAAAGTAGCAATCCTTAACAAGTAAAACAACATACTCAAATATAAAGAAGCCAAAAAACTATATTATCTACACCAATAACTCAATATTTAATCATTTATCAAAGGTAAAGTAAGCTAACTCAAAGTATTATTATAAACATTAAATGAAACAACCACAACACAATTATTAAATCCCAGGCAACCCCCTACATCTCTAACACTTGACATATACAAACAAAACATTACAATTTATAGGAAATGCTTCAAACAATATCCACAGTAAAGGAAAATAAAAATAAATAATCAAACAAGATTTTTTTATAACTATCCAGTACATAAGCAATACATAGAACAACATCAATATAGACAATTAAACATAACTTTAAACATATCAAAGAATAGCCATACTCAATATAATTAATAATACCATAGCCATACCCAATAATATACTTCTTAGGCAATAAACAAATAAACAAAATTTTAAACATACCTATAACACTATTATACTACTTAATCAATAGACAGTTCAACAAAATTATAACTTTAATAATCATAACACTAAGAATATTACAATACATAGGCATACAACGGTCAACTGGAAGAGGCGCATGGGACTAGCGCAGTGTACAGGCGGCCAGCGCAAGATTTAGTGCCAAATTTCATTAACACCATAAATAAATATAGTTAGAGTTGAGGTAAAATTATAATATTTTCAGGTATTATACTAGACTATATGGTGGCCATCACGGCATAAATTATTACTTTAATGTTAATATTAACATGGCATAAATAATAAATAAAAATATAAAAATTGATTTTTGACATAAAAAAGTTAGTCTGTGAGGAATTTTTTTATTTAATGGTCAGGCAAGTTTTGTCAGTGGGAAAGTTGTAGATAAAGAGTCAAATTTAATATTTTTATTCTTGACATTTTCCTCTAGAATGCTTAGTTTACAAGAAAAAGCCTTAGAATCAAAAGAATTTTTCCTGTCCAAGAAAATTCCTAAAAAGTAACCCCATGTTAAATGTCGAAAACCTATACACAAATATATAAATATATAATATAACTATACATAAACATTAGCACATATCAAATCTCGGAATCAAAATTTTAAATCTGTGTCCAAAAAAATTCCCTATAGGAAATCCCCCTATAAAATCATGCCAAAACTGAGGTAAAACCGGTATTTCCACACTACTCACATCCATTAAAAAAAATAAAATATTTAATGCTTGACCTAATAATTTCAAATAAAAACTTATACTCATAAACTCCAAAAATATTTCTTCTATTTTTCTGAACGATTGTCACTTTAATAGCCGTGTTAGTTTTTGCTGAGGTACCCTTATCTAAAAATCTATTTAGACATAAATTATTTTAAACTGAAGTCCTTTATTACTGTACTTGCTTTTCCATTAAAATAAACATATCTTATCTTATCTTATACTCTAAAACCAGCTCTGTTTATACGGGCAAAGATTTTTTAGCTCCAAGGATTTTTTATTTTTTATTGAATATGGGGGTTTTGCCCACCAGAGCAATCGATTGGAGCTGGTCCCGTAGCTGGGAAAAATCCAGTTTTCGCGCTAGAGTACTTCAAATTTCCCACGTTATCCTTATAGAAATTTTATTAATTGATCAAAAATCAGCTGATAACTGTAGATATAAACAAATGTTTTACATCGTTAACCTGTTGTTTAGGAAAGTTATACTATAGTCAGGGGCAATAGAACAGGCGTGTCAAGGTCAAATCTTCCAATAAGCCAGCTGATTTTTTTCTCATTTAACTACATGTTAATTGGCTTGACCTTCACCCGCCTGTTCTATTGCCCCCGACTATAAAGAGCAGCACCCTTCAGCTTGGTGAGTGAGCGAAGTGAACGAGCTCGTCAAACAAGCTTTGTTTGAAAAACGAAAGTACAAATTTTACCGAGCATAAGCTCGGTCCCCCTGGTACTATATAAATAAAGTATGCCCATTATTTTTAGAACGCTTTGAAAGTATTGTTCATTGTTAATACCACACACAAATAGAAAAACAACAATAAAATTTCATTTAAATTTGTTCTATATTTCAATTATTTTTATTTATTGTGGTTTCTATTGATTAGTCATATGCTTATTCTGTTTGAGCTTGGTATATTTTAAATCAATTTATTAGAAAATATCTTTCTCGTAGGATAACAAATGAATTCTATGATCCCTAGTAGCACAGATATATATATAAAATATATATCAAAATTAGTATTTGAAATATATGGGATAAAATTTTAATATGTATTAAATATATTCTCGTGAAACAAAAAGCCTGGTAAAATATATATCTAAAATAAATTTAATAAGTAATAAATACTTATTTTATAATATATTTTATATGTATTTAGAGTGTGAAATATTATATTTAATAATTATTTCAAAGATATAAAATAAGTTAAAATAACATATTTAAATGTATACGGAATGTATTTAGCTTATATTAAATATATTCTCGTGAAACAAATTGCCTGTTAAACTATATATTGAAAAGAAATTTATTAGGAAAATTATACATATTTATAATGTATTTTAAATGTATTTTTTGGGGTGAAAAAATATGTCTAATAGTTATTTTAAATATATAAAATAAGTTAAAATAACATAATTAAATGTATTCAGAATGTATTGATTTGTTTTTAAATATATTCTTGTGAAACACTTTTCCTGGTAAAATATATATTTAAAAGAATTTTAATAAATAATAAATATTCACTTCTAATATATTTGATATGTATTTAATGTGAGAAATAATGTTTTTAATAATTATTTGATGGATATAAAATACATTAAATATATGCAATACCACCTTAAAAGGTAATTTCAAAAGGAAATTAAAATTAATCCCAAATATACAAAATAATAACTGTATTTTCTAAAAAGGTTAAACATGTCTTAACATATCTCTTTAACTTCACATATTATACACTAAAGTAAGGCATAAAATTATATTTTATACTTTAAAACAGTTAACATTTTTAAATTATAAACATGGTTTGTAAAGTATGTCACTAAAGTTGTGTCAGAATAGCGACAAATTTCACTTAAAAGTATATCCTTAAATGCATATTTACCCAGATGTTCACAATATTGTTTTCTGCATACTTAATGAGTAAAATTTTAACTCGGTGACAGATTGTTGAAGGAAGTTCATATTTTAAATGGATAAAAAGAGGTTTTCCTTGTATTTTTAAGATCTCGGACAGTGCAAATATTAAAAACCGCATATCCTAAAAACTCCATTATTTGTTGTTCGATCTTTACAAACTTAAGTCATTATTTAGATTAGAAATTTGTAGTTTTTGTGTCATAAAATTTTGTTACGTTTAAAATTTTTAATATTTTTTAACCTTTTCCGAGCATTTGACGTATATATACGCCATTGACGCTCATCACTTGCAGGTGTTTGCCATATATATACGCAAGTCAATCTGAGCGTTTGACGTACATATATGTCAAAACATTAAAACGTTAGGTATTTTAATTGCTTCTTGGCTGCCTATAGTTACCTTAGGCCATTAATAAGTATTATTGTTATTATATCTTTTTTATTTCTTTTGGTAAATTTCTGTTTTGTGGGTTGGCATCATTGATCTCGAAACATCTGTTCTACCGGCCGGCTGAGTCATCCTCGTGTAATTGTTTTGCGCATTCAGCAATAGTATTTGTTTACGTCTAATGAGATAAAGGTTTGTGAAATATATTCAGTGGATTAGACATACTTAAGTTTTGTGACATACTTAACAAACAACCTGTATATATGCCTAAGTTTTAGTTTACCAAAAGTTAAATTAAACTATGAATTCACATGTTAAAGTCTACTGTCCTTAACATTAAACATACAAATAAACAAAAAAATTCAAGTATGACAAAGAAAAACTATAAAAACATAAGTTAAAGTAATAAACTGCCCTTAAAACATTCAACATACAAATAAACAATAAAATTCAAGTAAGTCAAGTATGACAAAAATATTATATTATTATTATTAGCCAGTTGTCCATGAAATTCCAGTATATTTCACAACAATCCAAGTTTTCCCACCTGGTGCTGACATTTTATCAAACTTACTTTAGAGGTACCCTGTATACCCCAAAATGTTAGGCACTGTACTTAGTTTAGTGGTAACTTTAATCCGTAAATTATGTTGACAATCTTCAATAAATTTTTTTGACAATATTTTTCTTGACAATCTTCAACTTCATCAGTAAATGAGTTTAGTACATTAGGCAGACTCGTTCCCCTAGAAAACAATTATTTATTTAAGTAAAACAATAATAGGTATCAGTTATGTAAAAAAAAGATGTAGATTTTCCTTTATGTAGGCGTAGTCAAAACAGTGAAAATGCTAAAAAATTCATTTAATAATTAACTTTTTTGTCAAAAGGAAAGATATTTCTATATTAAACTAATAGCTGTTACCCGGCATACTTTACAATGCCATCTCAGTAATTTTGTGCCTCACTCGCCGTCAGCCTTGGATAGTTCACTGCCGTCAGGTTCAGCTCATTCAAGTCTATAAGGCCCGGTTCACACGAGCGTCAAAACACTCTGCGTGCACGCTGCATCGACGCGGCTGTGCTGCAAATATTCAGTTCACACGTAGCGTTAGTTTGACGTTGACTTGAATTTAAGCAACATATGTTTATGAATTGCCATAATAGTCATGTGGATTTTTTTTGAATTTCCGTATAGTTATGCTATCGAAATATCGATCAGTTCTCAGGTAAATACCCCCGTCGCAGCAGACCTGCGTACTCAGCGAATTTCCAATGGAATTTTGGTATATTTTCTATTTCCCCATAAAATCCATGGGGATGAGAGTTGTAGGTTTGCCGCCATAATATGGGTTTAGTTGGTAAATATAAGTTAAATCCTACCTAGTGATTGTACATACCAAATTTTATAAGGTTATGGTGTTCTGTTTATTTTCCCCATAAACCCCATGGGGTGAGTATGTAGGTTTGCCGCCATATGGGTTTTGTAAACAAGTATAAGTTAAACCTTATCTAGATAATGTACATACCAAATTTGATTAAGTTATGTCAATAAATAAGCAAGATATACGCTTTTTTTGATTTCCCATAAGAATAACATGGAAAACACATTTTTTGATTTTCCCCGTAACCAGTTATGCTAAGATAAAAATTCAAAATACCAAATTGTTTGTTTTTTTAAGCTCTTTTAAATGGTTTCAGTTAAAATTATTGAATTTTAAAAATTGAGGTCGAAAAATGCCAAAAACCCATTTTTAACCCTTTTGAAACCCCATAAAACCCCGTTCCAATGGTCCGATCATTCTGGTTCGCAAACTCAACCTAGTAGATGCTGGCTTACACCCCTGTACCAAATTTCATCAAAATCGGAGGTTCCGTTCAAAAGTTATCGTGTTCACGGACACATAGATATATATATATATATATATATACATATATATCAATTTGAACGAACGGTGTTTTTGGCTTCTAGGGACCTCAAAACGAAAAAGCATCATGGTCCCGGGCTTAGGTCTTACCGTGACTACTACCGTAATAGCGTATTCCCTATAGGGAAATTCGCTAATAATGGAGGAATATAAAAGAGAACTGTAGTCTTTGCATTCTTAGTTTATAATTATATCCTATATAACTATAAAGAATAGGAAGCACTGGGTACACCGTTTTGTGAGTTCCTGTTTAGTAAAAGGAGAATTTGTTAGACTTTTTGTGTCCTCGATACTAAAAATGAGAACAGCTGTTTATGGAATTAATTATAAAGAAACATTGTTTTGCCATATGTTGTGATCATATAAACATCTCAAATAAAAAACTCTTAGAAAACCTTACATGAGTATGATGGCGACCTGGGGCTATGTCCTGTCCCACAGAAATAGGAATAATACCTCGCAGCATACCTGCGTACTCAATGAATTTTCAACGGAAATTTGGCATAAATCGTTTTTTATTTCCCCATAAACACCATGGTGGTACGTGTATGTTTGTGCCAATATGGATTTTTATAAGCAAGTATAAATTAAACCTTGAGTGAATGTACATACCAAATTTGATATAGCCTATTTGTTATTTTTATATTTTCTCCATAAACACCATGGGAGTGAGTATGTATATTTGCCGCCACATGGGTTTTGTATGCAAATGAAAGTTATACCCTTCCTATAGTGAACGTACGTACCAAATATTTCAAGCTTGAAATTGCAGGGTTTATTGGTTTTCTATAAGAATACAGTAGACTCCCTCTTAACCGGCCTAACCTGACACAAAAAAAAACATCTTTTTAACCGGCCATTTTTTATCTCAACATCGCTTTAACCGGTTGTGTTTTGTCGGAAACGTTGTTTTTTTATCTGTACAATTTTTGATGTTAATCATATTGATGTTCTCAGACCAATTAAAATGTACTGTCCTGGACAGAAGTGAATGCCACCAGAAGGGAGTGCATATGGACGTGCTATCCAATAGACTATACAATAAAATAAAATAAAACAATTATTATTAACTTTGTTTAGTCATGAGTTTCATGGATATTAGCTATAAATTGTATACAGTAATATATATAGAGTTGTTTTTCAAGTCAAAATTAATTGCATTTAGGTCATTTACAATTGTAGGTTGGCGTTTTTCAATGTACCGTACATCAATTTAACAGAATTCATTATCCAGCCGCGGTCTGGTCCCGAGGTGGCCGGTTAAGAGGGAGTCTACTGTAATATACTAAACATTTTTTTAAATTTTCTTCATAAACATTTGAGCCAAATCAAAAATTAAAATTTATTACTTAATGAAAAGCTTTTTGAAATTAGGTATCATGTGACGTAGACCAAAGTTACTTTTTTGTGGTTATGAATGTACAGACTGTGCTCGTATATCTGTATTATTAATATGTTTAATGTATTGGGTTAAACAACATGTTTTATCTATCTATTTATTGACTTTGTCCAATCTGCAAAGAAAATTACAATAAAATGATTCTGATTCTGATTCAATGCAGTTTCCCTCACAACTTTAACTAGGGATTTCCCTATTAAGGAAGCCTTGAGTAAAAACTTCATTGGCCTACAGTATTCAAAAACAATTTTGCAAAAATTTTAGTTTTATTACTCAAATACTTTATAAGATATTATATCGTTTCCAGACTTTTTACCATCCTGTTTAACAATATAAATAATATATATTTAACTTATACAGTAGAACCTCGATAGTTCGACTCTCGATAGTTCGACTCTCGATAGTTCGACACTCCTGATAGTTCGACATGGTCCATGACAACTTAACATGTTAATAATGACCGATAGTGTCCATGTTGGAGCCAAAAAAAGTTGAAAATGTAAACAAATTAGCGAATGATTTGAATGTTGTTTATGTTAAAGTTCAATTAGGTTATGGTTTCACTAAAATTTAGTGTTTCCTAAATTCAAATTATGATTTTTATACTCCCAGTGTTAAAATTTCCCATATACTCCCTATAGTTCGACATTTCGATAGTTCGACACTCTCTAAGTCCACAAAGTGTCGAACTATCGAGGTTCTACTGTATTGAATTTGAATAAACTTCTAGAGAAAACCTAAATAGGAACATGGTCAAGGGCTTAGTTAGGTATCGCATGAGTACTACTTTGAAATTTAATTTACAGCTTTGTATTTAAAAGCTGTCCTGAGTTGTTAGTAAAATTTTTATTTGCAAACACTTGCCATACTTACTTCTTAATAATGTTTATGCATTAGTGTTCAAAAATAAAAGTTTTCTATCATTTTGATCCTTGCGCCTCTGGCCCTTGAGACTAAATTTATTACAAATCTCTTCTGAGATAATGCGCTTCTGAGATAGGTGCTTCTTGCACATTTTAAAAGTTGCTGGTTTCTGCATGTGATACAAGTTCTTTTTTCTGAAACATTACAATTAAAATATGTTAATACCCATTTAACAAAAACTACTTTCATATATACTTACCATCTTGTAAGTTATATAGTTACAGTGTAAGTGTAAATATATCGAGTAGTGTTCAAAGACGTTTAAGGTAGGCTAAATCACCCAAATACCGTGACCTTAAGGGAAGCCCATCTCTTTTTCTGTAGGCTACATGAAAAAATAAATAATAGGCTACTTCACAAATTTATATCATATTAGGGTCTACTAGTTTTTTGCTATTAAATTCGTGGCAAATCCATGGTTTTTGTTTGTAACATTACGTGAAATTAATTTTACTATCACCCTAAATAATGCCGTTACATTGTTTTGCCATTCTGACGTAAGTACGTGACTCAAGTGACCAAATGTCCGTGATTGTGCTGCTAAAATCCGTGACTCTTAGTTTCAGAGGCAATGAATGTTAAATGACATCCAAAAAAATAACTGAAAAAACGCCTGTCCCAGAATACGCTAACCTCTAAACTACCATATTTTATTATCTCCCCAATAATAAATCCATTGATAAAAGTGTTGGGGTACAATTACAACGATTTAATAGGTTAAACCGATATTGGGGTATCGGAGTAACCTAAATTATGAATACCATTTCATCATAATCCACAATAATAAGGTACCTTTTGTTCAGACTGCCTGATTCGTTCAAAATTAATCTCAAAACATCGAATTTAGGTTATAAATGATGAAATGGACGTCTATGAATGCCGGTTTTCTTATTATTGGTGAAAAAATTACGATATTTGGTAGGATCTCAGAATTTGGGTATTTTTCCTTAATTATTTCGAGTGTAGTTTCATAACTGGGCTACGATACTATCGAATGAAAATATCCATCGATCCGATTGACATATCTTTTGTATTAACTATTGATTCAATCTAGACCTAAATAACAAAGCCAATCGCTGTAACTAACTACCCCTGTTTTGTTTAGCTTTTTATTTTAATATTCACATTTAAAAACAAGAATAACCTGACATAGGCTCTATAAGCCTACAATTATCGCATCAAAATCTAAACCCTAATAATGATAATGACAACTCAGGCCTAATTTTGACAAAATAACATATAACAAAAACAGTTTCCAATGTATAAGTTATCGTACTTATGTGTGGTCTAGGCCTACTCTCACATTTTAACTTTCCAGGGCATAGGTTGGTACCTTATATTAATGGAGATTAGTTTATGTTATGTTATGATAGTTAGATTAGGATTAGAGCAAATTACGATATCGATCTGATTGATCGATATTTTCATTCGATAACTTAGTAACGTAGCCCAGTTGTGAAACTGTACGTCCAAAAGTCTCTCGATTCCCAGATAATTAAGGCTGATGGTTAAATCGACCGGTTTAAATGTTTAGGGCGGATGAACCACTTTCTATTTGAACTAGGCATTGGACTCAAGAGTTTATTCAAGAGTTATTTAGTTATTCAAGAGAGGGTCTTTATCTAGCCTTCCTAAGGCTATGTAACTAAGGCTATGTACATTAACTCAAAGAAAACCAGTCGTACCATGAATTCAGAATGTATCTATCTAAACATAGGACTAGCCTACAATATAACCTAAGCAAGTTTTGAGCTGTGTTCTCCGAAGAAGTTTGTACTAAAAACTAACCTCAAAGTCTTTATTAGTTTTACTTGCTGATGTTAATAAAGAATTACTGTGAGAATCAAGGATATGATAAACTTCACTCTCTAAACTAACATATATTTTATGTATTTTATTGATACTCACCTGAACATGGAAAATCCTGGCATCAAATGTGTAGCCAAAACGAAAACAAACACTACAAGCAACTTTCTTTTGTCTACAGATACTTTGGATATTATAAGAACTGTATACAACATCAAAACTAACTTTTTAAACGTTAAAACTCGAAGATAACAAAATAAGGTAACAGAAACAGAATGTCATCGACGCCGGTGATTGCAATATTAATTTGACAAACGACACATAACCTCCCAACGCGAACGCATGAACGCAACGCCCAACCGCCGAACCGCCGTTCCTCCGACCTTGTAATTTTCTTCTTCTTCCTCGCTGCAAGATGCAATATTTCGTAGTTTGTGATTCGTCCAAGAGAACACCAGCTGTATTAATTGAACCAATACGCTGAACTGTTAATTAAAGCAAAGAAATTGTGACAAAACGTTACCACAAAAGTTTTTAATTCGAATGTAACACAAAATAATGTAAAAACTAGAATTTTTTATTTTTTTTATTTGATGTAAACTTTGAATTAATTTAAATTTATTAAAATGTGCAATAAAGGTCAAATTATTATTGGTATATTTAAAAAATAATGTATTTTATTCATTTAATTAGTTCATTATATCTTCAACAAACAAACTACCGTTAATTGCTGTTTTACTGTATGTAAAACTGTACTGTTTTCACTTTAACTTACTTGGAACTTGGAACAAAAGTAGTGCAAAAGTAAGGCTGCTGGCTCACTTCAAGGTCACCTGAGCGATGACGTCATCGAGGTCAATGACCCCACCGATGACGTCATCGATGACGTCATCGATGACGCAATCGATGACGTCATCACTAATGACGTCACATCCATGACGTCACACCCATGACGTCACAGAAATGACGTGCGGATGACGTCATCACCCCTTACGTCACCAAAATGACGTCATCGATGTCACAAAGGTCAAGGTCATGCTGAAACCTAAAATTTTTCGGCACTTTTGCGGTTTCTCGCACTGCGCTCCGAGTTTTAGTCCGGTTCCCATGACCTTGACGACTTGGAGCGAATTTGCGATGAGAAACAGCAAAAGTGCAGAGGAAATTTGAAGTTTGCAACGTGACTCTGCCTAAACCGTCATGTGACACCGCTCGGGCGACCTTGAACTAGCCCAGCTGCCTTACTTTAGACCAGTACTACAACCGCGATGTGCACCCTACGACAGACACCGAGCGACTGACTGTCCGGCTCTGTGTACTCTAGGTATATCGGCTTGAGAGACTAAGACTCTAAACTGTCAGGAATGGGAGTAACTAACTGAATTTTGCAAGGAAAAGTCATTTCATCCAATATTTTAAACAAATCCTCATCAGTAAAACTGACATTAGTCCGTTTTGAATAAAACTTAGGGTGTCCGCGCAATAGTTTGCGCCACTTAGCTAAAGTCGAAACCCTCTTAACTTTGAGTGGTGGACAGTGAGCAACTAATAAAGTCTTAACACGACTAAGTTTCTTACCCAAAGTGTCCCGCGACATGGCGTCTCCTCACAAAAGTCCACACAATACTGAGAGACTGCTTGTAGCGCACGAGTCAAGGGAAAAGAGGTGGGGGAAACAGCAGGAGTGGGGGAAGGTCACAGTGGTGGGGGAAGGTGAGGCTTAACGCTGGAGTATCGCATCACTTCACCATGAGCTGTCCTACAGTCAACACACTGTTCTCTTGGCCCGAGTTGACACTAGAAGAAACATTTCTGTACAGCTTAGGCTGTGAGAGCCGAGGAAGCAAAGTCAAAGTGGAAATTGTGTTAAACTCCAAGATAAAGAGTCTCCTAAATAAACTAATCGTATCCCTGCAATCTCCTATAACTTTAGAGAAATACCACTATATTAAGCGACACCTTATACTTTGGCAAAACGAAGCGGAAATGGAAAAGATTACAGTAAAATTAATTTAACTCAAAACTTGGACTGGACAGTCATGGCGATACCATGTGGCGTGCAAACGCCACCCTAAACATTACAAGTTAGGTTATTGAGCACCTCTGGTACGATAACCGATGTGCTAGAGTTAAAGTGTGATGACCTTGAGTCAAAACACTGAAATACTACAAGTCGATATCGTCCCAGAGTTAAAGTGTAGTGACCTACATTCAGAACTTGTAAAATTACTTACATATAGAGAGCTATGGAACAGCGAGACGCACCGCATGGAAGCCGGAGACATACTGGCGAAGCGGTGTTGTGCAGCCTAGGGACCCAGTTGTGGTGGGGGTACAGCCAACACTTAGAGTACAAGTGTCGTGGGTGACCTTGACCCACTTAACTTACCTGACCCCCCCCCCCCGACAAAAAGTGCGAACCCCCCCACCCCCCCCCCCGACAAAAAGTGCGAATCCCCCCCCCCGACAAAAAGTGCGAACCCCCCCCCCCCCCCCCCGACAAAAAGTGCGAACCTCCCCCCCCCCACCTTCACCCCCACCCCCACCCCCTCCCCCACCCCTGATATCCTGGGTGTGGCAGCCCCGGCGGGGATATAAGGGGGTCCAGCCAGAGCCGGCTCGCAGTCCGCTCCCGCGCGTTGAACGTGAACGACCGGGACGGACCGCCATAGGCATCACTAAACATTGAATGGCGCCTTCAGTGTTTAGCGAAGTCTACTCTAACTTTAAGACTTGTATTAGTTGTAAGATATTGCGCTTGCGTTTGGGTATTGCGAATTGCTTTATATGAGAGTGTTTTACTTATACCCTATGTCTCCTGTGTCTTTTATCCTTTGTGTCTTGTTTGTTATGTGTTTAATGTGTATGTGCTTGTTCCAGCATTGACTACGTTGAGCTCAATTGTGTGTTGTAAGTGTGTTATTTGTTTCTAAAGTGTATACGCTTGTTTTAGCAATCCCCCCTTGAGCTTTTTCAATGCTCAAAGTAAATTGTAAAGTCAGGGAACGGGAGTAGGCCCCCGTGTAAAGCCACTTTTAATAATTGGTAGGCTCCTCTCATGCATGCTTCAATGCGGCTGAGAACTCTCATGCATGCTTCAATGCGGCTGAGAAATAGGAGTTGGTCCGTTTGTACGCCTATATGGGGGTAATGAGCCGATGGCCTCTGCACTCGGACCGAGGACGTAAGCCACTAGGGTGTCCTCAGTTAGTTTCCCTTCTGGAAACTCAAAATTATGTAAATGAATCTTTGTTAGCTATTTGTGTTTTTAGTCCCCAAGGCCCCCGAACATTCGTGGTTCGCCATGGATGTACGGGGGCCAAAATTTTTAATGTCCATGTGGCCTTGACCCACAAAGACTTGTACAAATTCAATGCATTGTAAATTAAAAATATTAAAGATAGGTTACGGGAGTAGGCCCCCGTGTAAAGCCTATTTTAATTATCGGTAGGCTCCTGCCAGGCATGCAAAAGGTTGCGGATGGCATTTGGGAGCATGTCCGTTTGTACGCTGGCATGCAAAAGGTTGCGGCGGCCTCTGCACTCGGACGAGGACGTAAGCCACTAGGTGTCCTCAGTTTGTTTGTTTCCTTCTGGAAACACAAAATTATGTAAATGAATCTTTGTTAGCTACTGAAAAGACAATGCAGTAAATGTTTACAAGTCTTGCGTGGCGAAGGGTACACGACATTGGATGTTGCCTTGTTGTCATAGTTGGGTCTCTTCGGAGGCTACAGCGATGACAACCTAAGTGCCTCACACCCCAAAGGGGGGTGTGGGGCTTATTTTTTTAAAGTTTTTTTGTGACCTTGACCTAAATATGTAAAATCTTTCAAAGTGTTTAACAGTCAGGTCTTATTAACACAGTTAATACATTAATGTCTGTTAAAAAATATAACAGTTAGGTATTTGTAACCCACAATTTTGGAGTTGTTTATAGTTGGGTCCCTTGGGAGGCTTCAGCTATGGTAACATAAATGTCTCAAGTGGGGCTTATTTTTTTAAAAAGTGCAAACCCCCCCCCGAACTTTTTTTTGGGAAAAATTTTTGACCTTGACCAAAAAGTTTTTTGCTCCGGACGAGAAGTGCCCCCCCCCCCCCGGGGTACCTTGGGCGTTGGTCACCCGGTGGGGATATAAGGCGGCCGGGTTGCACGCATTTCTCATTTTAGCTCCAGCGCTTATGCTGACCGGTTCTTAAAATGTATCGTCGTATACCTTATGATCCTTCGTACTCTAATCTGTTTGGTATTAATAATATTACAGACAATGAGCAGAAATTGTATAAAAAATTTTGTTGTTTACTTGATAGAACGCACAAACTACCACCAAATACTTTCACCTACAAGCTACCCCTGATAGACAAGGATGATGTAAGCAAGCTAACAACAATTCAAGTGAAATTTCTCGAAGAAAAATCCTTGTTTGTGTAAGAGAAGTGTTTCATAATGAATATTCAAAAAGATTGGCCTTCGACTTTATTAAGGAACATGCAGGACGTGAAAAAGAACAGTACCCAGGATTATATTATTTATATCTTTTTGAGAATGGAGCAAGTGTAACGGTAGAAATAAGTATCAAACTAATGTAATTCTCCCAACCAAGTGTTAAACTAGGATTTGAACTTGGACTTGATTGAGGTTTTTTGTAGAACAGAGCGGGGGATAGATCACTTTTGCGGCAATGGACTAGCATGCTGCTTAGTGGTTTATCCCCCGCTCAAAGGGTATTTTTACGCGACCTTGACCCACATAAATGCATAGTTGGTGGGGGTATAAAAAAGGGCAAACCAATTGGATGGATACACCACTTCTATACCATGGCTCTATTGCAGTGCTCTATCCCCGCTAAAAATAATAATTCCAAGTGACCTTGTTCCACATAAACTTGCTCAAACAGACATCTTTCAAAATATTTGTACAAAGTAGTGGATTTAGACCAAACATTATTGGTTTATCAAGCCTGTTGAAGAATATATTGAAAATGGGTGTTTAAAAGCCAAATTTACTAAATGATTGATAAACCGGATGTATATGACGTCACCTTCCCCCACCCGTCAACCTCGGGTATAAAGGGACCCGGTTGAGCGCGCTGCTCATTATTGCTTGGACATTCACCGAGTGCACACTCAAAGCCAAACTTGTTCAAAAATGGCTCTTTGCGATATTTGTGGTGAGTTTTTCCAAGATGAAGATATCTTTGTTTTACACCGAGAATTGCATCATGAAGAAAACAGAAAAGAAGAGATTGTTGTAAGTGAAGAAGACTTGGATGCGTTTGATCGGTTATTGGAAAACTACCAGAAACAGATGGACGACTGTGATAGCTATCTACAGTTACACCGAGAATTGCATCGTGAAGAGGACAGAAAAGAAGAGATTGTAGTAAGTGAAGAAGACTTGGATGCGATTGATCGGTTTTTGGAAAAACCCCAGAAGCAGAAGGACTGGGCTAGCTATTTACAGTTAATGCAAAGAAGAAGACCAAGTGTTATTCAATTTGCCGGAGCTGGACCATCTACAGCTGGAGGATTTATTGAAAAGGAAATGGAAGAAAAAAAAGTGGAAGATGTAAAACAACTGCGTACCCAAGAAGAGGATATGGAAGAAGAGGATACAGAAGAAGTGGAAGAAATAAGACAACTGCGCACCACAGCCTTGCCAGGACCAGTTGTAACTCATTTCAAAATTAATAATGTGCAATTGGAATTGGAAAACTTTATAACCCAAGCTAAAAATTTAGTTGTAAAACATTGATGGAAGAATTGGCAAGATTGAACTTATTAAATTTGGATTGGTGTTGGAGGCTATGTTTACTAATACCAATGGTGAAAACTCACCGAGAGCATTCATTGCTAAAAACCGAACCCTTACAACCACATCTGATATCAACGAAATTTTAGAAGATTGTTTGAATGAACTGCTAATGAAACTCCAAGAACACGAAGGAAGAGGATCTGGCTGGACGCTATCATCGATTGAAGGTATGGATGTGAGGGTTCACAAGCATGGATATGGTATGAGGGGTAGCAGCTTTATCCCTCTACCAAAGAAAATTAAAGACACCAACTCTTGCAGAAATGTTACAAACGGGGATAATGAATGTTTTAAGTATGCGATGCTAACTAAGTATGTAAAACATAATCCTTGTAGAGTTGGTAGGGAATATTATGAAAACGAACACCGCTACAACTTCCGAGGAATGTCGTATCCTGTGAGTCTTAATCAAATTGCAAAATTTGAGAAACAAAATCCAGGTGTTTCTGTTAACGTGTTCGGCTTAGATGATTCGAACAATGTGTATCCTCTACGAGTTGGAAAAGTGGAGCAAAGAAACCATACTGATTTATTATTGATAACTAAAGGTGAAATTTCACATTATGTGTGGATAAAAGATTTTGAAGCATTGGTTGTACGACAATTAACGAAAAATAAAATTAGAGTGACAGTGTGTAAGAGATGCTTTTGTTTTACGAATAAAGATTTGAGACGTGGAGGATCGGAGTGGTTGAAGGAACACCAAAGACTTTGTAATGACAACTATGAAGTGAAGATTAGTCTGCCGCCGCCATCTCGAGCGTTTATCCAATTCAACAAAACAGTTCACCAATATCGGATTCCAGTAGCCGTCTACGCAGATTTCGAATCCACGTTAGTACCACAGGAGCTTCCGGATGGTGAGGTGACTAGAAGAACCAAATATCAACTGCATCAACCTAACAGTTTTTGCTTATTGGTGAAATCGACTTTGCCTGAAGAACGGTTGCAAGACTATGGCTTAACATCCACTCCGATACTCTACCGTGGGGAAGAAGCCGCTAAGCATTTCGTAGACCAGTTGTATGACATTGCTGAAAAGGTGCAACGCTTATTCGGTAATGTTTTACCTATGGAACCTTTGAATCAAAATCAACAAGAAGAATACAATTTGGCAACAAGATGTTATTTATGCAAGAAGAGCTTCAGTGAAGAAAATCAAAAAGTAAGAGATCACGATCACCTGACAGGGTTATACAGAGGAGCTGCTTGTAATTCATGCAATATAAATTACAAACTGCCAAACTTTATCCCTGTCGTGTTACACAATCTTAGCGGCTATGACTCCCACTTCATTATCCCAGAGTTAGGACGAGATGATGGAAAAATCGAAGTATTAGCTGAAACATTGGAGAAGTACATCAGTTTCTCAAAAACAGTAGGTAAAATTAAACTTCGCTTCGTAGACTCTTATAGATTTATGTCATCTAGTTTGAGCAAATTGTCTGAGAACCTAAGAAGAGAAGATCTAAAAGAAACCAGCAAAATTGTACCTGAAGATAAATTGGACTTAGTAATGCGTAAAGGAGTGTTCCCCTATGATTACATAACTTCTGCAGAAAAATTCGAAGAAACCAGTCTGCCACCGATTGAAGCCTTCAATAGCAAGTTAAATGAAAGTGAAATCTCCGTTGAAGACTACAATCATGCTTGTAATGTTTGGAACCAACTAAACATTCAAACCTTAGGGGAATATTCCGACTTTTACATAAAATTGGACGTAACTCTGCTGTGCGATGTGATGGAAGAATTTCGAAACACCTGCTTCTCCGCCTATGGACTGGACCCTCTACACTCGTACACATCTCCAGGATTAGCATGGCAAGCTATGCTAAAGTCAACCAACTGTCGATTGGAGCTTCTAACAGATATTGATATGGTGCTCATGATAGAATCTGGTGTACGGGGCGGTTTGACACAAGCTGTAACACGTCATGTCAAAGCTAACAACAAGTACATCCCAGGCTTCGACGAGAGACAACCATCGGTCTACCTTGGTTACTTTGACGCAAACAACCTTTATGGTTGGGCAATGTCAAATCCGCTTCCCTACGCTGACTTCAAATGGATCGACCCGGCCACCATCGGTGACATCTCACAGATTCCAAAGAATGGTCCAAAAGGCTATATTTTGGACTGTGATTTCGAATATCCGGAGCACCTTCATGACCATCACTACGACTTGCCTCTCCTAGCCAAGACTGAAGTTTCACCGACAGGAAGATGGCCGAAATTGATGATGACGTTGGAGAATAAAGATCGGTATGTGGCTCACTACTGGGTAGTTCAACAAGCTCTTGAATTGGGTCTACGTGTGGTGAGAATTCATAGAGCAATTGAATTCACCCAGTCTTGTTGGTTGAAACCATATATTGATTCCAACACTACAAGAAGAGCAGCAGCAACATCAGCATTTGAAAAGGACTTTTACAAATTGATGAACAACGCCATCTTCGGGAAGACCTTAGAAAACAAAAGAAAACACAAGATTGTAAAATTAGTAAGTGATCCTAAGAAATTGGAAAAATTAGTGCAAAAACCAAATTTTGGAACATCTATGATTATAAACGAAGATCTAGTTGCCGTAAGTATGAAGAAAACAACAATAGTGATGGATCGTCCGTTATACATTGGAATGTCGATTTTGGATATAAGTAAAACTCTAATGTATGATTTCCATTACAACAAAATGGTTAAACACTACGGAAGAGACAACATTGGAGTTGCATACATGGATACCGACGCGTTTATCTACTGGATAAAGACTTTGGACATGTATGAAGACCTAACGAGTTTCCCATACAAAGACGATTTTGACTTCTCTGACTATCCGAAGAACCATCCAAATTACAACGAAAAGAATAAAAAAGTAATCGGAAAATTTAAAGATGAAGCAAATGGAATGCCTTTAGAAGAAATAGTGGCACTGATGGCAAAATTGTATTCATTTAAAATGTACAACGAGAACAACACACCCACAGTCAAGAAAGCAAAAGGAGTCAAAACATCGTACTTGAAGAAACATGTGACATTTGACCATTACAAGACCTGCTTGTTTGAAGATTCTACAATGTCTGCAACGTTCAACACTATCAGAAGCTTTAAACATGAGGTCTACAGTGTCACTGAAGTTAAAAGAGCACTGTCAGCTCGAGATGATAAAAGGCATATTATGCCGGATAAAATTCACACTCTTCCTTTTGGACACTACTCTCTAAACCCTATCGACTAGTAACCTATTCTTCGCCCCTCTACAACTTCGACCTTATTCCTTTCTCCTTCCGTAAAAAAAATGGGGAACACGGCAAGTCAAACGCCGTGTTCCCCATTTTTTTACACAAGTTTGGATGACCTTGACCTATATAAATGATGTGAATCTTTAAGACAACATTCATTGTGATTATACATGTGATACATGAAACATTCAAACCTGCAATATGAAGGATTTGAAGCAAGAAATTGTCAACGAACTTCATAAACCTGCAAGAAGAAAGTTTCCACGAAGAAATACAGTGATAAAAGGAATAAATGATTTATATCAAGCGGATTTAATCGAAATGATTCCTTATAGTAAACAAAATAGAGGATTTAAATACATATTGACTATTATTAATTGTTTTTCAAAAATGGCAGATGCTTTACCACTAAAAGATAAAAGTGGCAAAAGTGTTACAAAAGCAATGGAAACAGCTATACAAAGAGACAAACATACTATAAAACATTTACAAACTGATGATGGAAAAGAATATTTTAATAAGGAATTTGCAAATTTAATGAAAAAACACAACATTAACCATTACTCAACCAATTCAGAGGTAAAAGCATCAATAATTGAAAGATTTAACAGAACTTTAAAAGGTGCGATGTATAAGATGTTTTCCAACAGAGGATCACACGTATGGATTGATGTGTTACCAAAACTTATAAGCGATTACAATAACAAGTTTCATAGAACTATCGGTATGAAACCAAGCCAGGTGACTAATAAAAATGAAAAACTTGTATTAAAACGTATAAAAATGAATACTAAACCAAAAGTTGAAAAAATAAAGCCTAAAAGGTTTAATGTTGGTGATAAAGTGCGAATAAGCAAATACAAAGGTGTATTCAGTAAAAGATATCTTCCGAACTGGACAAATGAGGTATTTACCGTATTTAAGGTGCAACCTACAGTACCAGAAACTTACATTTTAAAAGATAATAAAGGACAATTGCTTGAAGGAGGTTTTTATGGACATGAAATGTTAAAATCAACAGTAGGTGATGTATATCTAGTAGAAAAGGTGTTGCAACGCAAAAAAGATAAGGTTAAAGTACGATGGTTAGGATTTAATAAGACGGAAGATTCTTGGATACCTAAAAAGGATCTAATATAATGATAGAGCATCATTTTGGGTTGAACCATTACAAAGGATGGAGATAATACCGCAAAAAGACAATTTTACTATTAATAATATAGATGAACTCACAGTGGATGGTTCTCAATTCAATACTGGGAAACACGGTGTTTTGTTACCAAACACGGTGCGTTGTCTGGTTACCGGTCCTTCCAATTGTGGAAAAACAAATGTAGTATTCAATTTGATTACAAACCCTAAAGGCTTACGTTTTAATAATTTATATGTATTTTCAAAGTCACTACAACAACCGAAATATCAGTTATTGGAACAAATACTCAATAATGTACCTGAAGTTAAATATTTTAAATTTAACGCGAGCGAGAGTGTCATGCAACCGCAAGAGGCTAAACCATTCTCAGTATTCATATTTGACGATGTATCTTGTGAAAATCAAAATACAATAAGGAATTACTTCGCCATGGGTCGACATAACAACATAGATAGCATTTATATTGGTCAAACTTACAGCAAAATACCGAAACAGCTCATTAGAGACAATGCAAATATGTTAATTGTATTTAAACAGGATGAAACCAACCTAAAACACATATATTATGACCATGTAAGTGCGGATATGCCATTTGAACGATTTAAAGAGTTGTGTGGAAAGGCTTGGGCTGAAAAGTATGGGTTTTTAACAATTATGAAGGAACAACCGCTAAACAATGGTCGATACAGGATAGGATTTGATAAATTTATACAAATACACTGATCATGATGTAAAACATTCATTGTTGTACAACACGTCTTGCTACAAACATGGTTAACCAAGAAAAGTTAATAAAGGAAATAAAATCACTTAGTGATTCTATTCGAGATAAAAACAGAGCATTAAAATTAGGTATTAGCGAAAGGGAGAAATTTCTTGAATCTACTTTTAAACCTATTACTGAACCCTTGAAACAATTAAACAAAAAATTTGCTAAACCCGTTTTGGAAGGAGATGCAATTGCACCTATTACAAAGTTTGAAAGAGAAAATGTAAAATCAGAAGATTTTAGTGATGAAGACCTGGAATCCTCTACATATAGTGGTTTTACCGGCGGAGAACCTGAAAGAGAGCTAGAATCACCAGACTATAGTGGTATAAGAGAATTATATGAAGTAAAAGCTAAAAGAGGACATGAAGATGTATCAACTGCTAGTGAAGAGGAAAAAGAAGAAGAAGCAAGGGAAGGTCCGTCAAACATAAGCTTGTTGGGTGAAAACATTCATAACAAAGGACCTTTAGGAAGGAAATACATGATAAAAATGTTAGCTGGAATAAATCCTAATAAAAACTACCATAGTTATGGAGTAAGATTAACAGAAGAAGGTTTAATGGTTGGTAATAGCCCGGTAAACATTGATGAAAATGATAATATTATTGTTGGTAATCAAAGATATAAGGGCACAAGAGGATTATTTGAATTATTATTTGAAAAAAAGCCTTTAGAATTGTTAGTTAAAGAAGAAGACATGGAAGCATATAAACAGATTTTGGAACACACCAATGCATACAGGAGAAAATATTTAGCTGACCAACCAGTTTTTAGATCTAGGTCTTTAAAATATAGAGTATTTGTATCCAAGTTAATACCAACAACGAGAAGACAACCAATGCCGATAATGCCAAGAAAACCTGTAAAACGAAGGTTTGTGTCATCCACTTTGGATATAAGTGCTCCAGAACCAAGAAAAAGAAACAAATCTGTTACAGGTACAGGTTTAATGAAGAAACTATATAACACAAATGTGATTTATTACAATAATATCAATAAATTGGTGGATAGAATGAAACTAATACATGAAGCTAAAGAAGCGGGTCATACTGGATTGGAAAACGAATGGGTGGCTTTAGTGGATGAACTCCGAAACCGTGGGGTAATCTCATAAAAAATGCGTTACTCACTAGATTACTATTCAGTTGCACCATGAGTGTCGACAAGTTCGGACGTTACTCCTCGGATGGGTTATATTACGCAAATAATTTAAAAAGAGGAGCTGGTTTACCACAAACACCTGATGGGGATTATGATATAACTAATAAAAGGTTAAAAAACATAAAAGATCCCACAGATGAAAACGATGCAATAAATTTAAAAGTATTAAAAGAAAAGATATCACCAACATTAAGACTACAGAAAAACACATATGACGCAGGTAATCATAGAATTGTCAATGTTGGTAAGCCAAATCAAAACGCTGATGCAATAAACAAAGGTTATTTATCATCAGAATTAAAAAATACGTTAAAATTCAATGGAAAAACGTATACTGCTGAAAATAAACGTATATCCAACGTAGATGACCCTAAAGATGCAAAAGACAGCGTAAATAGACGCTATTTACATTCATTAATACCTGAAAAGACAAAAGATGGTTTTTCTTTTTATAAATTTGTTATTAACGATATAGGTTATCCGAAAAATGAAAATGATGCTGTAAATTTAAAATATATAAAAGATCATTGTATTACACGTGATGTAGGAGTTATTGATTGTCTAGGTAATTGTTTAGCGAATGTTAAAGATGGTTCGGCACCATCAGATGGTGCAACAGTGGGTCAAATGAAGGAAACTTTAAAGCAAGAAACATCTGGATTTGTAAAACAGGATCAAGTAGTATCACGGTCGGGTGATGTGTTTGTACAAGGAAATGAAAAGTTTATTTTACTTGAACAAAAAAATAATGTTTGGGATTGCAAAGACATGAAATTATCAAATGCGCATTTAGCTACAGATGCTCATGATGTTCCGATTTTATCACAAGTTTTACATACTAATCCAAACAATTATCATAGAAGTTGGTTGGGTACAAATAGAAGAATAATTGACATATTTCCAGGTATCGATGATTACGATTGTGTTGTAGTAAAACAATCTTTAATATTAGACAAACCAAAAGGTAGTACTTTCAATGCGAAAAATAAGAAAATAGGTAATTTGGCACAAGGAACAGATCCAAAGGATGCTGCAACTGTAGGACAAACATTACAATATGATAGTGCAAATCAAGAGTTTATTTATAATACCAAAAGATTTAAATTAATGGATGTAAATGATTATCAAAATATATTAATTGCAGATCCAAATTCATTTAGCGGATTTAGAAAATTGTCTGGTGAGGAATTTATTCATAAAAATCATGTATTTAGAAATGAAGCAGACAGATCATTAATTAGTGCAGATTTAAAATATTTTAAATGTCCCGGGAATGATGCAAATGTAACTTATGAAGACTAAGAATTTGTATAAAAACTGATATGGGTTAGAAATCGGGACTAATATTATAAAAATGGGTTACACTCTAGAATGTTATTTAGTTGCACCATGAGTGTTGACAAGTTCGGACGGTATTCATCGGATGGATTATATTACTTTAATACTTTAAAAAGAGGTGTTGGATTACCACAAACACCTGATGGAGATTATGATATTAGTAATAAACGGTTAAAAAACATTAATGATCCCACAGATGAAAATGATGCAATAAATTTAAAAGTATTAAAAAAAGAGATAGTACCAACACTGAAATTAGAGAAAAACACATATAACGCGGGTAATCAGAGAATTTCCAACGTTGGTAAGCCAAATCAAAACGCTGATGCAATAAACAGAGGTTATTTATCATCGGAATTAAAGAATACGTTAAAATTTAATGGAAAAACGTATAATGCTGAAAATCGGCGTATATCCAACGTAGCAGACCCTGTAGATGAAAAAGACAGCATAAATAGACGCTATTTACATTCTATAATACCTGAAAAGACAAAAGATGGGTTTTCTTTTTATAAATTTGTTATTAACGATATAGGTTATCCAAAAAATGAAAATGATGCTGTAAATTTAAAATACATCAAAGATCATTGTATTACACGTGATGTAGGAGTTATTGACTGTCTTGGTAATTGTTTAGCGAATGTAAAAGATGGTTTTGCACCATCAGATGGTGCAACGGTGGGTCAAATGAAGGAAACTTTAAAACAAGAAACCTCCGGTTTTGTGAAACAAAACCAAGTAGTAACACGTCAAGGAAATGTATTTGTACAAGGAAATAAAAAGTTTACTTTACTTGAAGAAAACAATTATGTTTGGGATGGTAAAGGAAAGTTATTGACAAATTTAGGTATTGGTGAAAAGCCTGGTGATGCTGTTACTTATGAACAGATAATACAATTAGAGCCAACTGGAAAAAAATGGTGGAATTGTGATAACAAACGATTAACAAATGTTGCAGACCCTGATTATGCCGATAACGCTGTAACTGTTAATTTTCTTGTTAAAGTAATAGGTAATTTATTATTTGATATGCATAATTATATTGTAGCAGGACAACATAAACCTATTGACGAAAAAATGAGAAATACATGGATTAAACAAGAAATTCTTTATAAATATTTTTTTAATCATAACACACAAAAGTTTAGATCATCAGATTGGGGTACTTTTGATATTTAACTAAATAACACCATATATTACATCATTTATGTGCAACCTGTCATAGAGGTAACACATGGGTTACGCTTTTCAAATATAAAAGACAATCATGGCGTTTCATTACACCAGTCCATATCGAGACACTATACGGAAAGGAGGCGGTATCACGTCCACAGCGGTTTCTCTGTTAAGTAAAGCTTTAAATCGTATTCCAGTAGGATCTATCGTAAACAGAGCAATAGACGCTTTACCATACGAATTTCACATACCGGGAGGTTATCAGTATTGCGGACCAGGAACTAAATTTAAAAAACGACTGGAAAGAGGTGATCCAGGCATAAATAAGTTAGATCAGGCTTGTAAAGAACACGATATCGCATATTCCACGTTTACCGATTCAAAAAATAGGTCAATCGCTGATAAAAAGCTAGCGAATATAGCTTGGCAACGAGTAAAGTCTAGTGACGCTAGTATTGCGGAAAAAGCAGCAGCTTTAGCGGTAACAGCAGGTATGAAGGCTAAAACAGCGGTAGGATGTGGAAAAAGGAGGGGTAAGAATAAAAAAGGATCAACCAAGAGAAAACATGGTGGTAATATTAGACTAAAAAGACGTTCTCCGAGGAAAAATAATAAAAAACCGACAATATGGTCAATGGTAAAAAACGGGGCTGGTCTATACCTAAGACCGTATCGTGCATATTAAATAAAAGAAATCAATTGGTTATACCACATAAAGCGTTGACTAATGTTGAATTATTTAAATATATTTCCTGTTTAAAAATACCATTTTTCCGCGGAGTATTTATGAAAGACAGTTTACCAAAGAAAATATGGAAAAATGAGACTGGAATCGTAAATTTGGATAATACTGAAGGGTCCGGCACCCATTGGGTGTGTTATAAGAAACTAAATAGTAATGTATATTATTTTGATAGTTTTGGAAATTTGCCACCACCTAAAGAACTTGAACATTACTTTAAATCTGCTAAAAACATATATTACAACTATAAAAGAGAACAACCTGATAATACTTCAATATGCGGCCATTTATGTTTGGAATTCCTAGCTAAAAGTATCAGTCACTATTGAGATGTCTTCCTATACGGTATCATTAACAGGAAAATCGTCCACTTTACGAAGTATCCTTTTTCCAGCGTTACGCTTGCAAAAAGGAAGATTTTGGGAGGCAGCACTGTTGGATTTTACAACTTACAACTCTATTCCCAATGTTACGGAAGGTAAAAATAACTTATTGCATTATTATAAAGGAAAAGATGCCAGTGGTAAGTTAACAGACTTAGAAGAGTGCAGTTTACCCACAGGTTCTTATGAAATTGATCATATTAATGAATTTTTGCAAAATAAAATGGGAAAAGACAATATATCGCTAAAAGGTAATAATAATACAATGAAAGCTGAGCTTACTTCAAAATATTATATAGATTTCACTAAGCCAAAATCAATTGGTGATTTATTAGGATTTCCCAAAGATGGAGCAATTTTAGAACCAAATAAAACACATTCCGGTAAAACAAACTGTAACAATATTAAAAGTCAATAGTATAGACATAACTTGTAACATTATACAAGGAGCTTACAGAGATGGAGCAAATACTCATATAATACATACTTTTTACCCCAGTGTACCACCTGGATTTAAAATTGTTGAAAAGCCGCAAACCTGGTATATCTACCTTTGAACACCACTTTCATTTCAGACATCGTGTTGAACGTATTGGATCAAGACGGTAACTTGATAGATTTCCGAGAAGAGCCTATTACGGTTAGATTACATTTAAAATCAACACTTTAATACAAAATCATGGGTTTAACATTTAAAAGCGAACAACCTACGGGAATCCGCATTAGTA
The DNA here is from genome assembly GCA_030545055.2 of Neoaliturus tenellus. NCBI lineage: Eukaryota > Metazoa > Arthropoda > Insecta > Hemiptera > Cicadellidae > Neoaliturus > Neoaliturus tenellus. The sequence continues at coordinate 6,969 of JAQYXR010001104.1, read as the reverse complement.
GCTCTTCAGCTGTGGAGGAGTTAACACGCGAGAACATTCGTTTCTTAGAGAGAATTGGATTAAAAGTAACCGATAATGGATATACTGGATATAGCTCAGGGTCCAACATTCGACGAAACCCTATGGAAAAAGAATATCACACCCACAACCCTTACACTTCATCAAAATTAAACAATAACGATGAAATTCGTATTCCCATACAAAATCAAGACATTTACACACTACCATGTGAAAGTTACTTGTATATTGAAGGAAAAGTTACTAAAAAGGACGGTACTACTACTGGTACAACAGTTCCATTTATAAATAATCCCATGGCTTTCCTGTTTGATGAAATTAGATATGAAATATCAGGTGTAACAGTTGATTCTACTAAAAAAGTAGGTATTGCAACAACTTTAAAGGGATTAACATCTATATCACCTAATGAAACCAATTTAATACAACCTGCAGGATGGGTTTTACCTGCAAAAGACACAATCACTCCAGATACAAATGGAAATTTTGATTTTCATATTCCGTTACGTTTGTTGCTTGGTTTTGCTGAAGATTATAGGAAAATAATATTAAACGTTAAACAAGAATTAGTTTTGTTGAGATCTTCAAACGATAAAGATATTATTAAAGCTCCAGACGGTACAACAGATGCAACTTTAGAATGGAAATTAACATTAGACAAAATTGTATGGAGAGTTCCACATGTAAAATTAGCTGACGAGCATAGAATGCTACTATTAAGAAAGTTAAAGGCTGATCGTGATATTGTAATTCCTTTTAGAAGTTGGGAATTTCATGAACATCCCAGCTTGCCAACTACGGATCGACACACTTGGACAGTTAAAACATCTAATTATGTGGAACGAGCCAGGTATATTATATTTGGTTTACAAACAGGCAGAAGAGACACCATCACCAAACATGCAGGCCAATTTGATCATTGCAACTTGAAAAATATTAAAGTTTATTTAAATTCACAATTTTTTCCATACGATAATTTAAATGTGTCATTCGCTAATAAAAAGTACAGCATATTGTACGATATGTATGCAAGCTTCCAAAGTTCATATTATGGTAAAACGAATGCACCTTTACTATCACCAGAAAAATACTTAGATGGTTACCCTATAGTTGTAATCGATTGTTCTAAACAAAATGAATCGGTAAAATCATCAAGTGTAGATATAAAAATAGAAATGGAATTCAACGCGCCTATATCGGCTAATACAACTGCATACTGTTTAATTCTACATGATAAAATCGTAACATACACACCTTTAACTGGAATTGTTAAAATGTATTGTAAAAGACCGGTTTTCCTACATTCCAATGCATTCCGCGAGTATAAAAGCAGAGCGTTCAGCTCGCTCCTTATCAGTTTGTTGCCTGTTGTTGTATGGGTAGCATCTTATTCAATATGGCTTCTCCTAGTGGTACACAAGAAAATGTAGTAGATATTGAGAAGGAGATATCCGACTTTTTAGATCTTCAAGGTCAACCGGAGGGAGATGAACACAACGCTTGCGGACAACTCCACGCCAGTAATAATGTTGAGGAAAAAGGTAAAAGAAGAAAGAATGCACACAAAAGGAAAAGGGATATTGAAGATAATATTTCTCCTAACATATTAAGTGAGGTATTCTTGCGAATATTTTACCCAATCTCTTCCAGTTTGGACAAAAGTGTTTTAATCGGTGTTATGAAATCTACAGATTATTCCCCTACTGTAATTTTAACTCATGGACCCAAAATGATTTTGTTTACGGACACTGCTTGGAATCGTTTATGAAACACTTGCATCTGCTAGAATGCTATTTAAGTAGTAACATGTTTGGAAGAAAGACAAGAGTAGGCCTTTTGGATTCAAATGTGGAAATCGATATTGTTAAACATCGTGGTGATCATCAGTTGCGGTTTAGAGACACAACAAGACATGATAACAAGATTCAACTTAATCGAGAAGAGTTTTTTATTCTAACTTGTGCAACTGAACAATAACGAGATACTTGAGACAACTGGTGTTTTCAAGTTCAATTATTAAAGATTATCTGGAAGACACTTTGGACAAACAACCGGACGCACCTATATTGTACGGACCTGTAGATACTTCTATATTCAATAGGGTTCCTCATGAAGTACAAATGTGGAGACAATTGGAAAAGTACGCTCAACTACATAAGAAATCAGTAAAACATGAAAAAGAGGAAGAAGAAGGAGGAGAAGAATCAAGTGTTAGTGATGAAAATGAAAACAAGGAAAATGTAAAGATGGAAACCTAAATGACAATTAACTACACAGCAATGGTTAATTTTTAAAACAATATCAAACACTTTGTGGGGTTAGGCCTACCGGGGACGGTGCCCACGTTAAATATACACCAACGCGCCAACAACTGTACGGCCGGGTATAAAAGTCGTACCTACCGTGGTGTGGAAATCAGTTGACCTTTGGACTTCGTCATGAGCAGACGAGTGATCTTCGCAATGGACAAGGAAGAAGAACAAGTAAAGTCCAAACCTGGTATAATTGAGTTCCAAGCGTTTCGGGGTAATGATGATAGATTTATCATAAAAGAACTTGTGTTTTTCGACATCAATACAAGTGTTCCTTATTCGTTTTTATTTAAACCACCATGTTCTTATTCATCTTTAACCAGTAAAGCCGCTACTACCAACAGATGGATTTCAAAACACTTCCATCATATCGATTGGTATGATGGTTTTACAAGTTACACGGACTTGTATCACATTATGCATCACTTTTCAGACAAGTTTACCAATATTTACACAAAGGGGCTGGAAAAGAAAAGATGGATCGAAGGATTTACTCATGTTCCGGTTAATGATGTGGATTTGGATAAAAACTACAAGTATACGATGGAAAATGTTTGTATTTGTACTAAAAGTCCAGAACATGAAAAAGATAGACATTGCGCTTTAAAAAACGCCTATAAACTCGCATCTTACCTTCAAAGTGGAGAAATGGGGAGTGGTGGGGGTAACGGGGGTTATATAAGTGAGGAGCAGACCGGGACCTGGCATGAGTATTACTCGAGATTCCGAGACGACAACATCTCCCAGCAAGAAGACGAAGAAGACGATCTATAACTTGACCATGGCATCTCACCAGTTCCTGCAAACTTTGGTTGAGCAGTTCAATGCTCACTCCAAATCTACCATACTACCCGTCAAGAAGTGTTCCGAACTTAAAGACGAGAAGCACTACATTATCCACGCCATGAAGAAGATGGAGACTACAGTTGGAGAGGCCATCTGCTGCAGTCTTAGCGAGGCACCATTCACTCCGGGGGATGAGCCCAAATTCCAAGTCTACCTGCCGAAACGGTTCGTCCATCTCCTCCAGAACGAGGATCTGCGCTCCATCCAACCCGGCTGTCTCTACCTGGTTTCCCACGGTTGCACGGGTAGCAATTCCACCGAGTTGACCATCCACATCGCCGACAAGCAGCAGTGTTAGATTTAAGTTTTACTGTTGTACATATGTTATTGTAATGTTTTATAAATAAATAAACCATAAAAGACAAAAAAAGAATACAAAAAGACAAAAAAAAATGCAACATATCAATATGTGAAGTTTGTCACATATTGATATGTTGCATTTTTTTTTAAACTTCGCGGGTGACCTTGACCTTTGACCTTTGCATTTCACAGTTACCCCCACCACCACGCTACAAGTCAAACCTGCTTGAATGCAAAACACCCCCACCACTTTTTCATATATCTCCAAGTGCTGTGCCTCGTCTTCATTTCAACTCCAGCAGCCAACCGAACAACATCAGTATGTCTCTGAACGTAAGCTGTGCCAGCTATGAGGAGGTGACGATCAAAACGCAACAGGAGCTGAACGACTTGTACAAGGAGTTGCAACTGATGGTGGCAAGAGGCTACCGTATAAACGTGCAAGTCTACGCTTGCAATATACGGAATCTTCGGCAGCCGAAGGAAGAGCCTGGACATTCCTCTTCAACGACAGCTTCCTCACCGGCGTCGATGAAGACCGAACCAGACAACTTGGATTACTTCAGCTGACTAGCGGTTGTCTTCCTTGTCCTTACAATTGTAGAATATGTTTATTTCTTTATTATATTAAAGAAGTAAAAAGAGCAAAGCCACCTATCTTGTTACTGACATATATGCTCAGTAACAAGATAGGGTTTTTTTAAAACACAATTTGAATGACCTTGAAACTTCCCCCTCCACTGATTCGCTACCCCCACCACTTCACTGTTGATATACATGAGACAACATAATTAGATACCTCATTCCTTCTTCAACAGCCAAACCTACAACATCAACAATGGATAACCTACCAACAGATGAAAGATGTCCTCACGCATGCTGTGACTTCTTACACGAGTTAGAGAAGAGGATGCAAGAGAGGGCGATAAGAAGAAAGCAGATCCACTCAGAAAATATCATGATAGTAAACGGCTATCTTTTGTTGTTTGGCCTTATCATGGTTGTACTGTTCATACTGTACGGCATAGTTACATGCGTCGGCAAGGTTGCAGAAGAAAACGCTCGCCACCATCAGTTGGAAGATTTCAATGTTACTTTCTAGGTTTTCCTTTTTAAAACTCCATTTGGATGACCTTGAACTTTCCCCTCCACTCCTTCCTTTTTTAAAACCCAATTTAAATGACCTTGAAATTTCCCCCTCTACTTTTCAATAATGTTACAACTGACTGCAGCTCACCTCATTCCTTGCTTGGCTGCCATGGCGGAAGGAACTCTTTCTCAAGTTGACTCCACTACGGACGAAGCATTTCCCTTGCGGTGGACTGTTCATTTACAGGATGCGACAGAAGTGGAAGTCTTGTATCAAAAATTACTCAATGTATTCAACGGGAACCCTGGACCTCTTGAATGTAGAATGGATTTGAATTTTGATGCAACCAGGGTCGGCACAGAACCTTCAACTTCAAGCCAGCCTCAGCAACGAGATTTTACACATTTATACACTCCAATATCACCGGAAGGTGTAACTGTCTGCGAGGCTGACTCAACTACACGTTATGTTCATCCTAAGCCTTGGGTGTTGATTATTAACAATGTGTACAAAGTGGAATTGGTATGTAATAGATTAAAGGAGTTGATGGTACAAGATCCAGGCCTGCGCTTTCAAATAGATATACATTTCATCTGGAGAGCACCTGCGCGGGGGCTCTTCGTCTGACAGCTCTCCAAGTACGACGGACGAGGAGGGACAACTAGTCATCTTTTTTAAAACTCCGTTTGAATGACCTTGACCTTTCCCCTCCACTGAGTTTATTTAAGGTGCACTCTCACTGACTACAGCATCATTTCATCGCGCACCTTCACCGCAGCAACATGGAGAGTCAACTCAACTACTGTTGCGAACAGAAATGTTTTTCATGGTCGAATGGCATTGATGTGGTGGATGGTCTGGCTTGTAGAACATGTGAAGCTTTTGGTCAGTGCATGTGTAAGTGCAAGTCTTGGAAGAAGCCGAAACCAAAGTTGAAGACATTCCATGTATACCAAATGAAGAGGGCATAAGTACACTTGTTGCCCTGAACGTTGCATTGAATTCAAACTAAAACAGCTAACTGGCTGCAAATTGTGCAACAATCATTTTGCAGGTTTTTGCAAACATTATTTAGGAGCGTGTCAATACAGATCAACTTGGCATACAGAAGCACTCACTATCAATGAAATCGCTATAGACTCACAAGAGTAGTCTTTCTACTCTTTGACTTTTTTAAAACTCCGTTTGAATGACCTTGAACTTTCCCCCACCACTTTCCCATATATCTAGAGTACGCAGGGCCCGGGGTCAGTCGCTCGGCGGCTGTCGTAGTGTGCACATCCATGTTGTGCAGTCTGCTGTGCAGTTTTGATTTTAACCAGTTCAAGGTCACCACACTTAAACTCTGGCAAAAACGTCAAGCTGTTAGAGACAATCCTAAGTCCCAGGTTCACAGTCAACCTCAAGGTCATCACACTTTAACATGTAAATTTAAGGTAGCACCGAAACGGTGCTACCTGGCTTGACATTTTCGAGTTTCCCGAGGTCTTCGCAGTTCCCCCCACCACTTCCCATATACCTAGAGTGCGCGGGGTCGGACAGTCAGTCGCTCGGTGTCTGTCGTAGGGTGCACATCGCGGTTGTAGTACTGGTCTAAAGTAAGGCAGCTGGGCTAGTTCAAGGTCACCCGAGCGGTGTCACATGACGGTTTAGGCAGAGTCACGTTGCAAACTTCAAGTTTCCTCTGCACTTTTGCTGTTTCTCATCGCAAATTCGCTCCAAGTCGTCAAGGTCATGGGAACCGGACTAAAACTCGGAGCGTAGTGCGAGAAACCGCAAAAGTGCCGAAAAATTTTAGGTTTCAGCGTGACCTTGACCTTTGTGACATCGATGACGTCATTTTGGTGACGTAAGGGGTGATGACGTCATCCGCACGTCATTTCTGTGACGTCATGGGTGTGACGTCATGGATGTGACGTCATTGGTGATGACGTCATCGATTGCGTCATCAATGACGTCATCGATGACGTCATCGGTGGGGTCTTTGACCTCGATGACGTCATCGCTCAGGTGACCTTGAAGTGAGCCAGCAGCCTTACTTTTGCACTACTCCCGTACTTTATTTGTGTGTGTGCAAGTGCCATATTTTATGTTTTGACTGGTAAAGGTCCAAACCCCAGTTTTGCTACTATCTAACATCAACTAGTTGTTAGTAAAGCATCATTAATTAATAGCCCGATGACAAATGGCAACTGGGTCAGGAATAGAACCATTATAAAGCTACTACATTTTTTTTGTCGCACCGGTAACCTTTATTATCTCTCAGCTACCCAGGCAGTGTGTTTCATTGTATATTTTCTCCTAGAGTTTGTACACGTTACTGTGACTTCATTGCAGATTTCCCTCTATTGTTTACACACTTTACTTCCTTTAAGATTTTCCCTATAGTTTACACACCTAGCT
>JAQYXR010001103.1:0-41962 GCA_030545055.2 Neoaliturus tenellus | reverse complement strand
TATTTGGATTTTGTCTGAATTTGTCTTCAACGTGTTTTTTTTTTTCTAAAATTCCAAATTAAACTTTCGGGGATTATACCATTCGGACTAATATTAAATGGGGAGGGGTTGCACTTTTTTTAATAAAACAAGACGTAAAATTTGAATCTTTTTTCAAACAAACCATCACTTGGAAAACATTTTGAAATTTCGTGTCGAAATTTACACAAAAGGGAAAGCATAATTATTTATTTAAAGGTTATACACCTCCCCTGACGGCAATGAAACAATATTTATTGAGAAATAAGAACAATATCTGCACCAGCTTACTGTTAAAAATTGAAATATTTTGCTAACAGGTGATTTCAACATTGACATGTTCTACACAAAAAACAACAAAACAAAATGTTTTAGGGAAACTTTAATGGGGTTAATGTGGTTGGTGAACTCGTCCAACATAGTAACACAATTTTCCAAAATAGCAAATGACAATGTGGTTTCCAACATCGCTGATGTGACGGTCTCAGTCGTATCCACCACCGTGTCAGGCCATTACGCTCAGATCACCACTGTCGAAAGCCTTTCACCACTCCATCTCCAGCATCCAATCGATTCTAGAAGGGTTCTTTTATTGAACCGCAAATGTTCTTTTATTGAACCAAAGACTCCAAGCTGAAAGTTGGAACGCCTTTGCAAATTTAGATTGTGCTGACAGATTTTTTAACTCATTTAACCCTTTTTTTAATTTTTATTTTGATTCTTGTAAAAAAAAAAACTTCAGAACAAAACCGCAGGTTCACGCGGAATACCTGGATCACAAAAGGTATCTTGGTGTTCAGGGAAAATCAGAAAAAAAAACCACTGAAGACAACTGCTGTACAACAACAACAATAAATTTAAAGATTTTTATAATTCATATAAAAAATTACAGTCAAGTTTTAGAAGCAGCTAAGAGTTACAATTAAAAAAAAAAAGAATCTAAAAAATGCCGACAATGTCCGAAACAAGCTTGGTCGATCATGATCAGCACTAAGGATGCAGAAAAAAATAATATCCCAACTTAAGGTGGAGGGGGAAGATTGTCCGGGAACCGTTAAATGTGGCAAATATGTTAAACTCCTTCTTTGCAAATGCTGGTGAAACTGGCCTTACAACAGCACCTCTGCTGGATCCGGGCAGCTAAGTCCGGCCAAATCGATGTTTTTGAGTGAGGTCACTGAGCTTGAAGTGTCCGGCGCGATTTGAAATTTGAAGGCCAAAAATCTGCTGATGTCAACGGAATGCCCACACGCTTCTAAAAATGCCAAAATGGCATCGTGGGACCCCTCACTCACCTAATCAATATTAAAAAAAAAGTATCTCTCCAAATTCTCTCAAGGTTAGAAAGGGGATCCCTGTTTTCAAAAAAAGGAGATTCACTGCAACCAAGCAACTACAGGCCTATTTCAATCCTGCCGGTGCTTAGTAAAATTTTTGAAAAATTATTCATGCGCAGGATGCCAAATTTTCGTGATGAATTCAAAATATTATCAAATGATCAGTTTGGTTCCAGAAAAGGGAAATCAACTGCAAAGAGAACATTAATGCAATCATCTGCTTAGTGAAAATGATTGAGAAAGACGAGGATAGGACCATCATGACACTGTCACGACAAGTGTCTTTCTTGACCTATTCAAGGCCTTTGATTGAGTGGAACACAACATACTCCTTGTCAAGTTGTGGAACTGCGGAGTTCGTGGCTTATCCCACATATGGTTAAAGTCATACCTTTCTGGTAAGTAACACCAACACAACAAGTTGAAGTCAACGGTGTTTTTCACATACAATCACATTGAGATATGGAGTCCCCCCAGGGATCAATTCTCGGGCCCCTTCTATTCTTGGTGTATGTTAACGAGTTGAATTCTTTCATTCCAATAGGACGGATTGTCTAATACGCGGACGACATAACTCTCTGTTTTAGTTCAAATAATTCTGAAGAAATCGAAATTAGTTCTTTTTAAGAAATCAATTCCTGCATCCAGTACTTTTAAGTGAATACTTCAAAATCAAACTGGATGTTATTTGGAAGCATTACCGTTTTCAATATATGCAGTCCGATTGCAATGTTAGATGACTCAGTCATCGAAGAAGTCGGTTTTGCCAAAATCCTTGGAATGCTCGCGGATAATGAGCTGACATGGAGCGATCATGTTGACAATGTTTGCAATAAATGTACCTTCTTAGAAGACTCTCTGAACAATGATTTATTGCTCATACCTCATTAGGGACTGATTCAATGTAATTTGTCGTATAGTATTCCTCTGTGGGGTAGTTGCTCCCAAAAAAACTTCAGCCGGAAAAAATCCATTCTCCAGAAAAAAAAACATAATAATCATTGCAAGGCTCAAATTTAGAGAGTCGTGTCAAGATGCTTTCCGGGAACTAGGATTGCTAACACTGTCTGAGCTGTATATTCTGGAAACTGCAATCTTTTGCAAGTTTGAAAGTAACTTAAAGAAGGGCAGTAATTTCCACAGCCACCACACTAGATCCCGAAATATGTCCAGAATAGTACAGCACAGGTTGACAAGAATTGCGCCCCTACCTTCTCTGGCTGGTATCTCCATCCTCAATAAGGTGACGGAAAGCATTGGATTCGTAAATTGTAAAGCAAAATTCAAACCAAAATTCAGACGCTATTTAATGTCGAACGTGTTCAACTCGGTGGATGAGTTCATGGACCAAACATCTTGGGGAAATGAGCCTGAGACGGGAACTACCTCCTCATCTCTCGGTTTTGCAGCTGGAGATCGCCTTGCATCGCTGCAGCTCTCACATTTTGTAAAAAGAATGCCAATTGTTTATTTGTTTAGTTTGTATTTTAATTTTTTCACTTTGACACATACTATGCAATACATGTATGGCATACAATGAACATACATTTATGTTCTATGGCAACAAAGAAATTTATGAATTATTATTATTATAAGTTTTACAAGTATGGTCCAATGAAATTTTGCCAAATATCACCCCTTCCACCTTAAAAAGGGTGTTACTTTCAACATTTCAAGATTTCTTTGAAGACATTGCGCTATTTTAATATGTTTATTTAATATTACGGCACATGGGTGCCTGAAATTGAGTACATATTCTGCCCTTAACTAGGTATTTCTATAGTAGCAGCCATTGGTCAACTTTTTATGTTTATTCCAGAAAGTTGTAAGAAAACGAAATTCTTAAAATATTTTCATGTGTAGTTTTTGTAATTCAGTATAACTTAAATTTAATATATACTGACTGCTACATCGATACATGTATGTTTTGCCAGTATTATAATCTATTTTACACGCTCTGTAAGTTGGGTCCCTTGAAAGTTGCCGCATTTCACACCATTCACCCTTAAAAGGGGGCGAACTTTAAAATTTCAGAATTCCTTTACAAAAAATGCAGCATTTTAATATTTATTATTTACTATTGTACAGTGAATGATTTTTAGAGTAAATAAATAAAAGTCGAAGGACCGAGGTTGGTATGAAAGAGGTTTATTGCTTACAAAAAGTGAAACACTATTTACAGTTGCAGTGTTTCTATGAGAATGAATTTCAACAATGAAAATTTACATATTTTCACGTGATGTGGTTTGATTGGTGATAAAAAGGCATTTAAATTTAAAATATTATACAAAAATAGACATCTAAAATGGCAAACATACAAAAATTATAACTTGACTAAACAACTATTATGGCACATAAATGCCTTCAATTCAGTACATATAACGACCTCGACTAATAAATAAATAAATAAATAAATAAATAAATAAATAAATAAATAAATAAATAAATAAATAAATAAATAAATAAATAAATAAATAAATAAATAAATAAATAAATACCCCGTTCAAAATAAATGTGCTGTCGAAACGCAGATTTCAATTCCCCCATTTTTCCCGTTCCTCCCGCCACCAAGAATCCAACCAATCAGAATCACTGAGAATTACCACAGCTGTTTAATATCTCATGTCACATTATGCCAATGTTTTGATTTTTTCGTAAACAAATATTCTAATTTTGACATTTGAGATGAAACAGGAAGCGCTTCCAACGACAAGTAGGGGAAGTAACACAATCATCAGCGCTACTTTCTACTCTAAATTTCTAGGGCCAAATTAAAATAACATCTGATTGTGAAGAAAATCGGGGAATTCAGGGAAAAATTAAGTAAAGTATTAAGGGAATTTTTCTTATGGTGGGAAATGAAATTCTATCTTTTGACCGCACATTTATTTTGAACGGGGTATAGGTTTTAATATAGTAGTAGCCATTGGCTAGTTTCAATCAAAGTTTGGTCCAAAAAATTCCAAACCAGTCCAAAAGTCCAAACCATGAAGTTCTTAGCATTTGTTCATGTACAATGTTTGTAATTTACTTTAGCTTGGTAAATATACTGTTATAAATGTTTAGCCAGTGTTATGTTACAGTCCTTCAAATTTAGTCCAATGAATGTTTTCTGTATCTCAACTCCTTCAACCAAAAAAAAAAAAAAAAAAAAAAAAAAAAAAAAAAAAACATAATAGTTGACAATTTCCCCATTGTATCTGGGCCCTGCATTGGTACTAGCCCAAGAATATTAACCCTCAACCTCCCACCCTGGGAAATTTTAATCCCCCACCACCCCTATCAACGATTTATCATGCGAATAGTAGAGATTTTTTAGAGGATTGCTATAACTATTTAATTTGTTATTACATTGTTTATTTTATTTCGTTGAATTATTGTTGTTCGGATTAACAAACGCTTAAGATCAAACGTTGAAACTGTTAGGAAAAACCATAGCGTCTTTTAGTAAACATATCTTTAAACAAACTACATTTCTGTACTTAATTTGACGAATCTAATGCCAACTCTCAGGATCAGTTTCTATGACATACTGTTATAATATTGGTATACAGTATTGCTTGAAATGTTATAAACCTTAAAGAAATTTGTGGTTTTTTTACAAAATTGTTGAGACAATCCCCAACAAAGATTATTTTTGTGATTAGTAGGAATCATTAAGGGTGGAGGGGTGTCTGCCACAATTTAAAGTTTTATTTTTCTTGTTTGAATAACTTTTATTTATTCTTTTTAGTTATTGTTTTCTTACTCTTAGCTTTAACTTTCAAACGGGTGGTAATATGGAAGAAACTGTGTATTTAAAAAAACATGTTTTGAAATAACAAAAATTTTAAACGTTTTAGCGTATTTCTGCCTACTTAGCCCTAAGATCAAATTCGAACTTTAATCTTCATTTGTTTAACGTTTAAGAATTAAATAAATAAAGGTTGACCAACTAGGGGACACGAGGGTGGAGCCCACATTGACCACTAGGCAAATTATGTACCATAAAATCACAATTAAATAGAAGCTGATAAAATAAATACCTGTTTCCGATACTTCAATGGATGATCTCCCATAGTGATTTCCCTGTCAATATCTACCGTCCAATCTTCAATCTACAAAATATATTAGCCGTATTTGTTAATTGTTATATTTACAGGGCTGAACAAATCTTTGACACATTTTTTTAACTTTTGATGGTTAATTATAAATTAGTAGTACCTAAAGTATGTGACATATCCAGGTCCAGAGTTGATATTAACCACTAATGAAATGTTCAAACGGTAACTGGAATTCAGATGGCATTAAAAACATTAGACTCATACATTACTTTAGGTTTCAGAAATGAAAGTAGATAGATATGGACTTATATTAAGTTTAGAATATTTTTAAATCATTAACAAAGTTCGTCTAAACCCAGTAGTCAAAGTTAATGTAAACATCATAGATAAGTATCATGAATGAAAATGTTCTCATATGTGGTATCTAATAAGATAACTTTTTGTTATTGGTTTGCAGAAAGTGTAAAGGAGGATAACAACTGTGACATTTTAAAATTTTCTTCAAAGCTAATAAAAAAAATTATGTTTACTGATAATTAATCATCATAAAACGTAACCTCCATAACTTTTCAATTGCCAATGAGAATTAACATGTGGTGGAAGGCCCTTCACAGAAGCCAGAAGAAAATCTTAAATGTAGTCTAAGGTTTAATCTTAGCAAAAAATTTAGGTATTTTTTGAGGAAATACAGCAAAAAATGGATATATTTTAACAATTCCATCTTCAAATGGATGTCCATGTTTAAAGTGGCAACCCATCAAAAACAATGTTAATAATAAATAAATACAATAAAGCAAACATCCCTTTTAAACTAGGATTATAGAAATATGGATGAGAAAAATATTCTAATGGCATAATGAATATTTCTCTAAGAGTTTATCCCACTAATGTTGTAAATGAATTTTTCAACTAGAACACAACCAAGTAAAAAATAATATTAATAATAAATAAATGAACCTGGTTGGGTCTGTAACCAAAATCTGAAAACATACAAGACAATAAAAAAAAATAAAACACTAGTTAATGCACAATGTTTGGATGGAAAACTGTGAAAGCAGTCAAAACAAAGCACAAAAGGTTAGCCTTGTGTGTTTTTACTTATTGTGTTGTGTTCTAGGTAGTTGTTCCACGTGAAGACGGATTCAGATTCCAGATCACAAAGGGTCGTGAATTTATTTTTACTAAATAGTAGGCCTAAAAACTTGACGTAACCAATAATAAACTTTAAGCAAAGAGAGTTTTTTGTTGATATAAACCTAAAGATTTGTACAGTTACTCCCATACGACGCTTAGGTCAACCGTGATTTTGAAAGAATATTAAAATTAATAATCCCACTTAAAACCTTAAAAATGCCATGGACGCAATCTGGAATCAACAGTCGAACAGGCAACAAATAATTTTACATTTACACACAATTTTAACGTCAATTTCAATAACATTTTATAAAAACTGTTTAAGATTACGGTAAATATTCCTAATAACTAATTTAAAGTAACTTTTAAGTGATCCTCGAAATAATATATGTCAATATAATTTTTCTAAATAATAATAGTGTGAATTTTATGACATGAAATTTTTAAATACTTAAGTTGATGTTTGTATAGTTTGAAATGAGACCGAAGCAATGCTAAAATTAATGAGAATGAGAAAAACACTTACGACATTGTACAGTTTTGTTGAAGACCAGCCCAATAAAATCAGAGCAAGTATAACTTGTCCGCTAAGTACAACTGAGAAGAATGGACTTTGGGCTTCCCAGTTTTCAATCATACGATGATTCAGCCCATAAAACGCCCATGAGTTGGCCAAACACCACAAAAAGTGATTAATACCACCCACGATTGCAGAAGTCATTTGAAAGGTGTACAATTGATCAAAATGGCCATTTACTTCCAGGAGTTTCCTTATGGTTGGAAGAGAATCAATAATCTGTCCCCATTTGTGTTTATTTACAAGATGACTATCGAGCCGCCTTACAATCATGTACTTGAGAGCAGCAAGCTGATACAGTCCTAGATACTCGAACGACAGGAAAACTAAGAACATTGTTCTCATTTTGATAATGAATCTTCCCAAAGAGACAATGTACAGTATCGCTGAGCAGGTGATCAAAAAGAGAAACGTTGATTTTGTAGTACCCGATGACAGTTCTGTCTCATGTAGAATCTGAAGCTCATCAAAACGAATAGTTTGCAGGGCAGGGTTAATGATATAAACCATGTATACTGATCCGAAGATTAAAAGATTGATTTGATTAAAAGCAATATCCAAGCGTATCAAATTAGTTATTTTCACTATGTATCGATAGTTTGCTGCTATCACCGAAGCGAAAACCAGTGTGATAATGGAAACAACCTTTGCGAATATGCTGGGTTTATTGATTTTAGGGAATGTAAATGGGTATAAATCCCATAGTTTAACAAATGTTCTTTCGGTCAACATTCTTGAAGAACTCAACGTTGACCTATCTTGGACTGAAATCAATATATCATCGCACGTTTATAAAATAAATTGATAGAGATATATTTAACTAAAAGCGTATAAAATAAAATAGTCGATTCCTATTTTGTTTGTAGTCCTTGTACCTGTCATTTCTTTTAGTGACAATACAAATAATTCTCTTACAAATTATCAAATATTAATAATGCATTGTTGTATTAATTATTCAGTAGAGGGGCTATTAAACGAAACTAATTGTTAAATTCATCACTAAATGTCAATAATGTTTCATTTTCTATACACAATAATGCATGGACATCTACTCACTATCAGATGTAGTATAAGACAATACCCCCGTCAGAGCAGACCTGCGTACTCAGCGAATTTCCAATGGAATTTCAGTTTATTTACTTTCCCCATAAAAACACCATAAGATCGAGTATGTAGGTTTGCTGCCATTGGGTGTTGTTAGAAAATCTAAGTTAATCAATAATTGGTGAATGTAAACACAAAATTGTATCAAGCTCTGGCAATTTTTTTATTTTCCCCATAAACCCCATAGGGGGGAGTATGTAGGTTTGCCGCCATATGGGTTTTGTAAGCAAGTATAAGTTTAACTTTATCTAGATAATGTACATACCAAATTTGATTAAGTTGTGTCAATAAATAAGCAAGACATAGGGTTTTCTTGATTTCCCATAAGAATAACATGGAAAAGACATTTTTGGATTTTCCCCGTAACCAGTTATACTAAGATAAAAATTCAAAATACCAAATTGTTTGTTTTTTAAGCTCTTTTAAATGGTTTTGGTTAAAATTGATGAATTTTAAAAATTAAGGTCCAAAAATGCCAAAAACCCATTTTTGACCCCTTTAAAACCCCATAAAACCCCGTTCCCATAACCCGACAATGCTGGTTCGCGAACTCATGAAAATAGACCTGGTCTTACACCTTCATACCAAATTTCATCAAAATCGGAGGTCCCTTTCAAAAGTTATCAGTATAACGGACACATAGATAGATAGATAGATAGATAGATAGATAGATAGATAGATAGATAGATAGATACATAAATATGAAAATGAACAAATGGTGTTTTTGGCTACTGGGGACCTCAAAATGAAAAAGTAAAGTGGTCCCGGGCTTAGGTCTTACCATGGCTACCACCGTAATAGCATGGAGATAGCTCCAAAAAGAGCCATAATATTTCAGTGCTGGATACTGGTCTAAAAGTTTTTTACACTGCTTCTACATCAAATGGTATGTACAAAACCGCCGGGAGACACTCTCTCAATAGTCCGGATCCCCCCCATATGACGTCATCAAAATGGCGGCCAACCAAATTTGCAGTGTTTTAGTTAAATACTTATTACTGCCCACCAAGTCAACCAATTTTGACTTTTAATGTGTCGTTTTGTAGATATTGAAATTCTGCAACTGTTAATACCCTTAAAATACCCATACTCTTTTTGATGATTGAGTCAAAAATGGTAAGCGATCAAACTTTGCATTAAAATCATATTGCTGAAAACAAAAAATGCAGTAACTCCCGATCCACTCAACCTTTTGAGGTCTGGTTTGTGGCAAATTGCTAAAAAAACAAAGCCCTTCAAAATGATATGTCATATGACGTAGCCCAATGCAGTTTTCCTGACGTCCTCTACTAGGGACGTGCCTAAAGGAAGTCTTGCAAAAAACTTCATTGGATTACGTCATATGATACATCATTTTAAAGGGCTTTGCATTCTGAGGAATTTGCCACAAACCCGACCTCAAAAGGTCGAGCGGATCGTTAGTTATTGCATTTTTTGTTTTCAGCAATATGATTTTAATTTAAAGTTTGATCGCCTGCCATTTTTGACTCAATCATCCTTTTGAGGCCGGGTTTGCGGCATTGTTCTCTATTCTTCAAGGCCGTTAATTTGATGTATATATTGACCTATGCTTACATTTAAGATTTTCTTCTGACTCCTTGTGGACCGTCCCTCCGGACTATTGAGAGAGTGTCTCCCGGCGGTTTTGTAGATACCATTTGATGTAGAAGCAGTGTAAAAAACTTTTAGACCAGTATCCAGCACTGAAATATTTTTTTTGCTATCTCCACGGACTAATAGGGAAATTCGCTAAAAATACCCTAATATTATTTGACAGGTCCCGATTGTACTTCAACTTGTGGTACACTTTGATCACATTTACATGCCACTGCTCACAGTCCCAGTTTCACAGGACAGGGACTAATGCGGACCCTCCATCAGAGCCACGACCAAAGACGTCATCAGATCACCATCACAGCCGTACAGAGATAAATATTTTAATCAAACCCCGGTCCCAACATCACGAGCGAGTGGTTAAGTTGAGTAATTTGTTCTCGGTTTAATTCAATTTCCGTTTTTCACCCTTACATATGTGTGGAGTTATTTGTTACTTTCATGATAAAACACGTTTTGGAAAATTGATAATTTTACCTGAATATATTTATGGAACTTTTGGTGTTAATGTTTGAAATGCAGAATGTACCGTTATTATGATTTCTATTTTCAAAGGGAAAGTTAATCAGATAATTGGTTATTATTTAAAATAATAGAAAATGTACTATCGATTTTATATATTTATATAACATTCCTCCAAATTACATTCAAGAAGAAAGTAAAACAATGTTCTTAAAATATATGACCTAAAATTATGTGTGGACTTTTTAAAATGGGTTAATTTACAGTTTATGAACTGAATCGCCAGCTACAAAGAACACAATGAAGTCAACATATTGGTTCTTTGTCTTATAAAACATACTTAAAAACCTCTATTCAAAAGTAGTTTAAATTCATCACATAAATATAAACTTCGTTTGAATAAGTCAATAATTTAGAGTCATTGTCCGTAAGCTTAACACAAAGGTATTAAGTTAAAGTTTTCATACAGTATATTACAAAAAAAATCACAATAATTTCGTAGAGACCCATCTCTCTCAGAACTGATGAAAATTTCACCATGGCTCAGTACTTTCAGTAAGCCAAGTCAACGTCGGCCAACCGGCCTTACTGGAGGAACTGCTAGTGATTGTCCGTAACTGGCCGACAGTTTGTGTCACTGATATGCTCTGGACAAGGCAGTGGAGAATTTGCGAGGTAATCAACCCCTCCCATAATGTAGAACAGACCTCCCTGGTCCGAGGGAAAACTGCTAATAGCACAAGCGCTTCCAGAAGAACAATAAACCGTTATGTCCTTCAAACAAATATTCTTTGAAACTGCACACACGTTGTTCAAAACGTTTTATTTGTACTAGTAAATTATTTTCCATATTATAGTTACACTATTACAGTTTCAGTTTGTTAATAATGAGTCACTGAAAAAAAAAACTATTAAAAAAATTTAAAACGTGATTTTAAACAATACATGCATCTTCAATACCAAATTTATGGCACACGTTCAAATAAACTAGAAGAAAGTACAAATATTAGCTGATTTGTTTTTAACAAACAGGTATGTGCACATAATATCTTTTTGTCAACTAAATGAATGCAATCTTATTCCACATTTGATGAAAGTTCTTATCTGGAAACATAAACATAACTTTCTCAATACGATTTAAGCAGTAAAATATTTTATTACTCGATATTAAATTCTTAAAAACACACTTGGTTGCATTTCTACGCCTTCGGTCGTACTAAAAGGTTTATACCCAGATATATCAACCAATACAAGCTCTAAGACACCAATAAATGTTTAACATGCACTTAAAAATCTTACAATGGCTATAAATGCAGCTTAACATCCCATACTGCGTGACTTTAGGTGTAAAATTGTCATTAAGAATTGCTACAGGGCATAAACAGAATTACAACCCCACAGCGAGTAAATTACCGCTTATATTTGAAAGCGGGAGCAATTTTTTGCCATTTAAATGCTTGAAGAAGTTACAATGTACATGCTTCGAATCAGTTGGTGCAAGGGGGTGACATCATGTTTTAGTTTTCAATAAAATCGTTCGCATTTTACAAGTTTTTTCATTTTGCACAAGAATGCCATTTAGCGTACTTGAAAAGTGTTTATTGTAAACAGCCCATCTTATCCTGAAGTTGAAAAATATGAGTCTTGACAAGACTGGGTTAAGATATTAAACAATTACGAGTCGTTGCCAGTTGATATTCGAAGAATACAGCTCCAGGCTGAGCGCTAGGCAAATGGTATGAAACTTGTATTGGTACATTGACTATCGAAAACGGCAAGGGGTAGGTTCACTATTGTTTTGCTGATGTAAGAATTTTGTTTCTACGTGTATTAATACTCAGGAAGTTGGATAAAGGAGTTACAAACATTAGTCTAGCTGTGACAGGGTTAGAATTGAAGTCGTAAACATTGTACAGGACGAGCACCGGGGACTATTCTAATAAGCATATTTAACCACACACCTTTCAATTGTCATTTTTCTATTAAATTTTTTCATTGGAGTAGTGTAAAATATAGAGCTTGCTCCGTCAAATTTTCATAGGTTTGAACGGGACATTGAAATTTTAAAATGTCAAGGTCACACAGGGGGGTTAAAAAACTAATCCCGTAATTACAAGAGCTTGAGATCGAGGGATGAGTAATTTATTAGTATTCATTTAGTTCATTCATTTAATTCATCCTTAAGAGTGGATCATTCTACATATTTATTTAAACATTTATAAAGACATTTTATTATAATGACGTCGAGGAGGTACATGACAAAAGTTAGTTTTCAATGTAATTTTCTATATTTTAGAAAGTCCTAGTCGATTCCAACTGTCCAATTCAATTGTTGCTGTTGGTCCTTTACGTTCTTGCTCTTATTTTAATTTTAAAAAACTTCATTCATTATATTGTCAATTATTTGTTACTACTTTAGGAAAGAAGTGGTCATAGCTTAAAAGATGAGGATGGAATAATTGTTTATGTATAGGCTACGGATAGAAGATGGTTGAAGGTGGACATGTTTAATCGTTGTTGTTAAAACAATTGAGCTGGGTGAAAAAGCATTTTCCTTTTACGGACTATAAATTTATAAAATCTTGTCCCATATAATGGCAACAGTTATGTTTCCTTAAAAAAAAAAATGCCATAGCTATTATTTTCGCTATATTAATTAAGTACTTTGCGTAATTTTAAGATTGGCACTCTTGTTATCGTTGAGTTTTATTTTTTTAAGAATGCTATATCATAATAGTAGTTCTTATAACTAGGAGAAAAAATGGGTCTTTTTGGTGCGCAATAGTGTGCATAAAAAAACTCTTTTGCTCCGAGTGATAAACAACGTTTTTTTTTATCATAATGCGAAATTAGACTTTTGATCGGTAAAAATATAAACTATAAAGTAGTATTTTTGAGGGTATATTTACAGTAATATGCATTGTTTACATTTCTGTTATTTACATACAATGCCCTTTATAACGTTTGAATTTCAAAACTCTGCTCCTCAACATTATTAAATGAATAATAGAATACTTAGCAAACAGCTGACTTTTCAGTCCTAGGACCTAAAAAATTCTCCGGCTGATTTTCAGTTCTAGGACAAAAAAGAATCGGTTTTGGTACTATTAAAAGCATAAATACAGGCTAATTTCTTGCAGAAGAAAAACAAATTTAATTTGTTCGTTAATTTAATATTTTTTAAAATAATGTATGAATTTATTTTAATAATTATTTCATTTATCATTTACATTAAATTTTTTGAGTAAACTGTAGGAATTGGAGAAAATAAATAAGGCAGAAACCTTTATTTTAAACTATTATTTGTTAGATTAAAATGAATACATAGTTTTTTTATATATTAAACTTAAATCATAAATAAGCAGTCGCTATTATAGTGGTTTTAACTACTACCACTTTTAACTTTTGACTTGAAAAGAGGTTACAATGAATGCTAACACACAAAATGATCCTGTAGAATCTCTTTTGGTTTACGCGTTTCGGTGATGTCTTCATGGCGATAATGACATCAGATAATATAGTGGAAAAAATAAATATATAAATAAATAAACTAGTCCTTGTAGGTGTGAAAAATTTTAAGAACTGTAAACAAAAAACACATTCAAGCAAAATACTGATAGTTGCGGTACTTTACCGTAAGCAAAAACAATGGGAGGGAATGTGTAGGTTTGACAACAGTATTTTTTAATCAAAAATAAGTTGAACCTTCTTGTGAATGTACCTACAAAATTGTACGAAGCTATATAAGCATTGTAAATGGTTTTGTTGATTTTCTTAATAGATTAACATTGGGAATTCTTTTTGGATTTTCTCCTTAGCCACTTATGATTAGTTAAGAATTAAAAATAATTATTTCTTTATTTCTTGAGCTTATCCAATTGTTTCATTTGAAATTGTTGACTCTAAAAGACTAAGTTAAAACTACACCAAAAATCATTTTTGGACCATCTGAAACTTATACAACTTTATTCCCATAATCCGATCATTTTTGTTTGCAAACTTATTAAAATAGATGCTGCCCTACACCCCTGTAGCAAATTTAAACAAAATCGTAGATTCCGAAGAAAACTAATCGTGTCCAAGAATTTTCATTTGAATCCAAACGAACAGCGTTTTAAGCTTTCGGGGACCACAAAATGAAAAAGTAACATGGTCTGGGGTCATGGTTTAAAGTAATAGCCCTATATTTAAATTTGCTATTGAAATGTTTTATTTATTAGTTATAAATGGGAAAAAACTATCAATCAAAAACTCCAAAAGTTCTAAACATAAGACAATCCATAAATTGTTAAATCATACAGGAAAAAGGTAAGCTGAAATGATTACATCTAGCTTTTTAGGGAAAATCAAGAAATTCAGTTCGAATACATTCTCTGAATTTATTTCACATACTTTTGCACTTTAAGTCTGAAGATTTCTTCAGTTATGTGACGTGCCGGTTCAGTAAGTTTATCTTGAAAACTGAATGAAGATCATCATCATGTTAATTGCAAATCCAAATACCTTTAAAATAACACTTAAGAAGTATTAAAAATTATACTAAATAGCTAATAGTTATTGATAGTCCTAAGCTATGCTAATGTATGCATTGCTATTAGTGTAAACAGAGGCTGTATTCCTTGTTGGTGTACTCATATACTGAGGGTAAAATAAGAAAGTAAGCTAGTTA
Source organism: Neoaliturus tenellus (assembly GCA_030545055.2). Classification (NCBI taxonomy): domain Eukaryota; kingdom Metazoa; phylum Arthropoda; class Insecta; order Hemiptera; family Cicadellidae; genus Neoaliturus; species Neoaliturus tenellus. The sequence goes on along the minus strand of JAQYXR010001103.1, from coordinate 27,004 downwards.
TGAAGGTAATTGAGTGAAGCAAAAGAGTGCGCTGTGCTGGAAGGTTAAAAAAGGTCCAGTGTCAAAATTTTACAAATACGAAAATTATTTTACTACATTAAGAGTTTTTTGGGACACGTGGCTTGTTAATAACATTAGAAAATGAAAGACCATTCAATATTGTTTATTTTGTATTGCTTACGTCAACTATATTTGAGGCATCGATTTTGAAAAGGCCCATTCCAGAAGGAAGGCAGGGTCTGAGTTTGAGATCCATGATAACCACCTCCAGCTGGAAAAAATAATTAACTCTGAAAAATAATTTCTTGTGATTTTAATGAAAAAAATTCATCTTCACAAATAAAGAAACAAGCCTTAATGATCAAAAAAGAAATTTATATTAAAATACAAAAGAAACTACGTTTTTGTTTTATCAAGTAGGCTAATATTAATAAATAAATAAATATAAATAACTACACACTGATGTGAAGGTGACTGACTCACTCACTGATAAGTTAGAAAAAGTATTTTTGACTTCCTAGTGAGCTAGAAACTTGAAATGTTGTACAAAAATATCTTGTATAATCGATACAAAGGAAAATGCTCTAAACATTTAAATTTCAAATTTTAACGTTGTAAAAAAATGTCGGAAATCGGTAACCTGAACACGTAAGGTTTTTCAAATTTCGCTGTAACTTTCGAACGAGAGGTCCTACCTCAAAGCTGAGGGAAAATTTTTAGTCAAGAATTACAAGTTTCAAGTTTTACAAAAAACCATGCTTTACAAAAAAAGCCATGCGACGAGCAAAACTTATAGGATAACTTGTTATGCATCAAAATATTCAAATTGCAACTAACAAATCTTTGGCATTAAAAATTATTTGTAAGGAACTCAGTCCTGATATTTTTCTCTTTCTAAAATTCCAAATTACACTTTCGGGGATTATACCATTCGGCCTAATATTAAATGGAGAGGGGTTGCACTAAAAAAAAGACATTAAATTGGAATCTTTTTGAAACAAACCACTTGGAAAACACTTTGAAATTTCGGGTGTCGAAATTTACACAAAAGGGAAAGCATTATTATTTATTTAAAGGTTATACCACTCCCCTGACGGCAATGAAACAATATTTATTGAGAAATGAGAACAATATCTGCACCAGCTTACTGTTAAAAATTGAAATATTTTGCTAACTGGTGATTTCAACATTGACGTTTTCTACAAAAAAAAAAAAAAAAAACGTTTTAGGGAAACTTTAATGGGGTTAATGTGGTCGGTGAACTCGTCGAACATAGTAACACAATTTTCCCAAACAGCAATTGAGAACATGTTTTCCAACATCGCTAATATGCCGGTTTTAGTCGTATCCACCACCGCCGTGTCAGACCATTACGCTCATAGATCACCTCTATCGAAAGCCTCTCACCACTCCATCTCCAGCATCCAATCGATTCTAGAAAGGTCACTAGGCCCGTAAATGTTCTTTTATTGAACCAAAGACTCCAAGCTGAAATTTGGAACGCCTTTGCAAATTTAGATTGTGCTGACAGATTTTTAACTCCTTTAACCCTTGTTTACATTTTTATTTTGATTCTTGTTGTAAAAAAAAACTTCTAAACAAAACCGCAGGTTTACGCGGAATACCTGGATCACAAATGATCAAATGGATTGCAAAATCTTGGTGTTCAGGGAAAATCTGAAAAAACCACACGAAATAACTGCTGTACAACAACAACAATAAATTTAAAGATTTTTATAATTCATATAAAAAAATTACAGTCAAGTTTAAAAAAAAGAATATAAAAAATGCCGTCAATTTTCGAAACAAGCTTGGTCGATCTTAATCAGCACTAAGTTGGCAGACAAAAAAATATCCCAACTGAAGGTGGAGGGGGAAGATTGTCCGGGAACTGTTAAAGGTGGCAAATATTTTAAACTCCTTCTTTGCAAATGCTGGTGAAAATGGCCTTACAACCAGCACCTCTGTTGGATCTGGGCATTTGGATCCTGCCAAATCGATGTTTGTTGAGTCAGGTCACTAAACTTGAAGTGTCCAGTGACTTACGATTTAAAGGCAAAAAATCTGCTGATGTCAACGGAATGTCCACACGCTTCTAAAAAATGCCAAATGACATCGTGGAACCCCTCACTCACTTAATCAATATTTCCAAAAAAAACCATCTTTCCAAACTCTCATAGGTGATCCCTGTTAAAAAAGGAGATTCACTACAACCAAGCAACTACAGACCTATTTCAAACCTGCCGGTGCTTAGCAAAATTTTTGAAAAATTATTCATGGGCAGGATGCCAAATTTTCTTGATGACTTCAAAATCTTATTAAATGATCAGTTTGGTTTTAGAGAAGCGAAATCAACTGTTAGTGCAATAATCCGCTTAGTGAAAATGATTGAGAAGGACTAGGATAGGCGCAACATGACACTAAGTGTCTTTCTTGATCCATCCAAGGCCTTTGATTGTTTGGAACACAACATACTCCTTGGCAGGTTGTGGAACTGTGGAGTTCGTGGCCTACCCCACAGATGGTTAAAGTCATACCTTTCTGGTAGGTCACAACAAGTTGAAGTCAACTGTGTCTTTCACATACAATCACATTGAGAATGGAGTCCCTCAGGGATCAATTCTCGGACCCCTTCTATTCTTGGTGCATGTTAACGACTTGAATTCTTTAATTCCAATAGGAGGAATCGTCCAATACGCGGACGACACAACTCTCTGTTTTAGTTCAAATAATTGTGAATAAATCGAAATTAGTTCTTAGAAATCAACTCCTGCATCTATTACTTTGTAAACAAAAAACTTCATAGTGAACACTTAAAAATCAAACTGCATGTTATTTGGAGGCAGCACCGCTTTAAATATATGCAGTCCGACTGCAATGGTAGATGACTCAGTCATCGAAGAAGTCGGTTTTGCCAAAATCCTTTTAATGCTCGTCGAAAATGAGCTAACATGGAGCGATCATGTTGACAATGTTTGCAAGAAGGTTTCCTCAGCAATATACCTCCTTAAAATACTCTCTGAACACTGTTCAAAAGATTTATTGCTCATAGCTAATTACGGACTGATTTAATGCCATTTGTTGTATAGTATTGCTTTGTGGGATGGTTGCTCCCAGAAAAACTTCAGCCGTGTTCTTAAGAAAATAAAACATAATAATCATTGCAAAGCTCAAATTTATAGACATGTCGAGATGCTTTCTGGGAATCAGGATTGCTAACACTGGCTGAGCTGTATATTCTGGAAACTGCAATCTTAACAAGTTTAAAAGTAGCTTTGTGCAGGGCAGTAATGTCCACAGCCACCACACAAGATCCCGAAATATGTTCAGAATAGTACAGCACAGGTTGACAAGAATTGCGCTCCTACTTTCTCTGGCTGGTATCTCCATCCTCAATAAGGTAACGAAAAGCATTCGATTCGTAAATTGTGAAGCAAAATTCAAACAAAAAATCAGATGCTATTTAACGTCAAACGTGTGCAACTCGGTGGATGAGTTCATGGGCCACACATCGGTGGAAACATCGGCTTGAGGCGGAAACTACTTCCTCATCTCTCGGTTTTGCACCTGTAGGTCGGATTGCATCGCTGCAGCTCTCACTTTTGTAAAAGGAATGCCAATTGTTTATTTGTTTAGTATATGATTAAATTTTTTCACTTTGACGCATGCTAAGCAATACATGTACTTTTCTATTGCACCAAATAAATTTATGAATTATTATTATTTAGAAGTTTTACAAGTATGGTCCTATGAAATTTTGCCAAATATCATCCCTTTCCACCTTAAAAACCTTCAAAAGGGTGTTACTTTCAACATTTGAAATTTTCTTCAAAGATATTGCGCTGTTTTAATATGTTTATTTAATACTATGGCACACGGATGCCTGGAACTCAGTACATATTGTGACCTTAACTAGATATATTTCTATAGTAGCAGCCATTCATCAACTTCAATTTAAGTTTTAAAAAACGAAATTCTTAAAATATTTTCATGTACAGTTTTTATAATTCAGTTTATTTTGTATATATACTGCTTCGTCTATACATGTTTTTGCCGGTATTATAATCTATTTTAGACGCTCTACAAGTTTGGTCCTTTGAAAGTTTGCCGCATCACACCGTTCACCCTTAAAAAGGGGCGAACTTTAAAATTTCAGAATTCATTTACAAAAAATACACCATTTTAATATTTATTATTTACTATTATGGCACATAAATGCCTTCAATTCAGTGCATTATAACAAAATGGAATAGGTCTTAATATAGTAGCAGCCATTGGCTAGTTTCAATCAAGGTTTTGTCCCAAAAAATGTTTAAAAAAACATAAAGTTCTTAACTTTGTTCATGTACAATGTTTGTAATTTACTTTAACTTGGTAAATATACTGCTATATCGATATATGTTTGGCCAGTGTTGTGTTAGAGTCCTTCAAATTCAGTCCAATGAATGTTTTCCGTATTATTCATTCCGGACTTCTTCAACCCCCCCCCCCAAAAAATAAAAATAAAATAAATAAATAAATAAAATTAAAAAAAATAATAGTAGACAATATCCCCATTGTATCTGGCCCCTGCATTGGTACTAGCCCAAGAATATTAACCCTCAGCCTCCCACATTGGGAAATTTTAATCCCCCGCTTATCAACGATTTCTCATGCGAACAGTAGAGATTTTTAGGGGATTGCTATAACTAATCAATTTCTTATTACATTGTTTATTTGATTTTGTAGAATTATTGTTGTTCGGATCAACAAACGTTAAAGATCAATCGTTGTAACTGTTAGGAATAGGAAAAACAACTGCGTCTTTTAGTAAATATATCTTGAAACGAATTACATTTCTGTACTTAACATTTTGACGAACCTGATGCCAACTCTCATGATCAGTTTTTATAATTTAACCTTTTATTGGCATACTGTAATGCTTGAGACGTTATAAACCTTAAATAAATTTGTGTTGTTTTACAAAATTTTTGAAACAATCCCCAACTAAGATTCTTCTTGCGAATATTAGGGATCTTTAAGGGTGGAGGGGCGTCTGCCACATTTTAAAGTTTTATTTTTCTTGTTTAAATAAAAATTTTTATTGCTTTCTTGTTTGAATAACTGTTATTTATTCTTTTCAGTTATTGTTTTCTTACTCTGAGCTATAACTTTCAAACGGGTGGTAATATGGAAGACACTGTGTATTTTGAGAAACATATTATGAAACTAACCACAATTTCAAACATTAAACATTTTAGCGTATTTCTTGTCATTTAGCCCTAAGACCAATTTTGAACTTTGATCTTCATTTGTTTAACGCTTGAGAATTAAATACATAAGGGTTACCCAACTAGGGGACACAAGGGTGGAGCCCACATTGAGTACTATAGGCGAATTATGTACTATAAAATCATAATTAAATAGAAGTTGATAAAATAAATACCTTCTTCCGATACGTCAATGGATGATCTCTCATAGTGATCTCCCTGTCAATCTCTACCGTCCAATCTTCAATCTACAAAATATATTAGCTGTATTTGTTGAATGTTGTTTTACAGGGGAAAACAAATATTTGACTCTTTTTTTAACTTTTCATGGTTGCTTATAAATTAGAGGTAATATATGTGATATATCCAGCTTTAGAGTTGATATTAACCGTTATTTAAATGACAAAACGGTAATTGAAATTCAGATGGCATTAAAAATATTTGACTCATGCATTACGTTTGGTTTCAGTTTCAACGGCCTTATATTTATACATTAAACTGTAACTATACAACTTTATATATTAAACTGTAAAATATTTTTACAGCATTAACTCAGTTCGTCAAAACCCAGTAGCTAAAGTTAATGTAAACATGATAGATAAGTATCACGAATAAAGTTTTTCTCATATGTGGTATCTATTAATATAACTTATAAGACAACATTTTCGTTTTTTTATTGATTTATAGAAACTGTGAAGGAGAATGTCATCTCTGACATTTTTTAACTATCTACAAAGCAAATGAAAAATGTAAGCTCACTGATAATTACCATAAAACGTAACCTCCATAACTTTTCAATTGCTAATGAGAATTAACATGTGGTGGAAGCCCCTTCCAGAAGCCAGAAGAAAATCTTAAATGCGGTCTAAGGTTTAATCTTAGCAATAAATTGAGGTATTTTTTAAAGGAAATACAGCTAAAAATGAATGTTTTTTAACAATTCCATCTTCAAATGGATGTCCATGTTTTAAAAGTGGCAACCCATTAAAAGATATATCGTCACAATTTTAATAATACATAAATAAATACAATAAATTAAACAACCTTTTTAAGCCAAGATTGTATCAATATTGATGCGGAAAATGTTCTAATGGCATAATGAATATTTCTCTGTTTATTGATATGTTTTACGTTATGCAGGACTTTAAAGTAGCTTAAAATAAATTATGAGTAATATAAAAATTATACTTCAAAATTTTAATTCGAACTTATTGGACTTTGTTTAGTTGTGTTTGAATGAAAAATTTTGATCGAATACTCAGTTATTCATTCCAGGTTGCGTCTGTGGCGTTTTTAATGTTCTAATAGTGAGATGATTAATTTTATATTTTTTTTTCAAATTGTAGTTGACCTAGGGGTCATATCGGAGTGATTATTCAAATCTTTAGGTTACTATCACCTTGTAAATTTTCTTTGTTTAAAATTCTTTGTCGGTAATGGTGTGTCTATGTTAGTACCGGGTTCACCGAACCCTGCTCGTTGGTTTTAATTCTCATATGTTATTGTGTTCGTGGTAATCAGGTTTAGAAATTTTCGTCAACAATACATTTTCACAGATGACAGCTGTTTCAAACCAATGCTTGAAAGTATAACTGTTTTATTTGTTGTTTACCTTTTGCATTTCGCTGCCCTAAAGCAATCTCTAAAGGCAACCCATAAGACCAATGTTAAAAATTGTTATTTTTAAACTTAATTTTAAACTTAAATTCGATTTTTAACGAGGTTGAGGCGGTTTCAAAGTTTACGCAAAATCAACCATCTAGATTTCGAGATCGTGAAACATACATCATTTATATATTTTTTATTTATGTATGTTATGACAAAAATCGTAATGACTATTGTGAATGCTGTAAAAAGTCAATGACAATAGTTTCTTGATTCAGACAGTGCTCTTTATGGGATTAGTTATCAGGCTATTGAGGACATTTTCCATAATTGATTAGAAAACAAATTGAAGACGTTTGCTGATCTAGAATCTGATCCTGTCTTAAATGGAAGAAGTACCTAGAACACAACTAAGTAAAAAACTAAAATGAACTTGGATGAGTCTGTAACCAAAATCTGCAAACAAAAAAGACAGTAACAGAAAATAAAACACTAGTTAATGTACAATGTTTGGATGGAAAACTGTGAAAGGAGTCAAAATAAAGCACAAAAGGTTCGCATTGTGTGTTTTTACTTATTGTGTTGTGTTCTATGTAGTAGTTCTTCCATCTAAAGACTGGTTCAGATTCATCCAGATCACGATACGTCGTGAATTTATTTTAACTAATTAGTAAAAAACTTGCGGTCAACAACAATAAACTTTAAGCAATAAAAGTATTTTGGTGATATAAACCTAAAGATTTGTACAATCACTCCCATATGACGCCTAGGTCAACCGGAATTTGAAAAGAATTCCGTCAATTCCATTCCGTCAGTCCATCTAAAGACTGGTTCAGATTCATCCAGATCAAATCAAATCAAATCAAATCAAAAATTCCTTTATTACCATGAACTTGTACAAACAAGCATTGGATGCGTCATACAATTGAAATTGGAATAGCATAATACAATTAAATAAATGAATTAAGGTAAACTAAAAATAAAATAAACTAACACAAGTTATCTTACTTAGTTAAATACATAAATTGAAAACTTAACAGACTGACTTGAGAACTTGTCTAAGATGGTGCAAATTTATCACAAAACTCCTGCAGAGAGTAAAAAGCATTCGTAGTGAGGTAGGCCTTAAGTTTTACTTTAAAATTTTTGAGTTCATGTATTTCTTTAATTTCATTTGGCAAAAACTTGAATAAGTGCCTTCCTGCTGGAAGAGGTAATTTTCCATGCATTTCTAATCTATGAAAGTCTATGGTTTGTAGTCGGTGCCTAGTGTAATAAGAATGTTGGGGTGTTTGGTGTAAGGACAAATTTTGTTTTTTGTAATATTCAAGGGTTAGATAAATGTAAATACATGGGAATGTTAAAATTTTAAGTTGTTTGAAAGCCGATTTACATGTATCTTTCTGTTTCAATTTGGCTATTACTCGAATAATTTTTTTTTTGAATTTTGAAGATTCTCTGTTGGTTTTTTAAAGATGAATTCCCCCATAACTGAACACCGTATGTCATATAACTATAACAGTACGCATAATATACAGAAAGAAGTACATTTTGGTCACATAACTGTGACAGTCTCCATAAAAGAAATTTTGAAGAATTTAATTTTGAAATTACAAATTCAGTGTGTGTATTCCATCTTAAGTTGAAGTCTATGTTAAGGCCTAAAAATTTTAATTCTGCTACATCATCAACCTCACCATCATCAACCATTAACTTTAACTGAATTAAATTTCTAGACTGCAATGTGTGAAAAATCAGAGCTTTGGTTTTAGAAACATTTAAGGAGAGGTTAATTTTTGCCAAATATTGAACCAGAGTATTTATTTCAAAATATATATGCTGTTCATAGTTTGAAAGATCCATGTCATCGGGCCTAACAAATGATAAGGTGATATCATCTGCATACATAGTTGAGGTTGAGAGTTTTAAAACTTTAGAAACATCATTAATATACAGAAGAAAAAGAACTGGACCTAAAATGGAGCCTTGAGGGACTCCATAGTTCAATGTCACAGTAGATGAAGTAATTGGGTATGAAATATTTTTAATGGTTGAATCTATCTCCACATATTGAACCCGCTCTAACAAATATGACTCAAACCATCGGAAAGTAGGGCCTCTAATACCATAATCATGTAGTTTATCCAAAAGAATGTTGATATCTACACTGTCAAATGCTTTACTCAAATCAAAACATACAGCTACCGGATGTTTTTTCCCCTCCAAGCCAGTAACAACCGTAGAAATTACATCATTAATTGCATCTATTGTTGATTTGCCTTTTTGAAATCCGAATTGTTTGGGGTCAATTATTCACGATACGTCGTGAATTTATTTTAACTAATTAGTAAAAAACTTGCGGTCAACAACAATAAACTTTAAGCAATAAAAGTATTTTGGTGATATAAACCTAAAGATTTGTACAATCACTCCCATATGACGCCTAGGTCAACCGGAATTTGAAAAGTTAAACATCTCACTTAATGCCAAAGACGCAATCTAGAATCAACAGTCGAGCAGGCAACAAATAAATTTACATTTAAACACATTTTAACCTCAATTTCAATAACGTCTTCTAAAAACTGTTGAAAATTACGGTAAATATTCTCATAACTAATTAAAAGTATCTTTTAAGTGATGATCGACGTAATATATGTCAATATAATTTACTAAATAATAATATTGAAAATTTTCTGGAATTTTATTTTTAAAATACTTAAGTTGATGTTTGTATAGTTTGAAATGAGGCCGAAGCAACGCTAAAACTAATAAGAATGAAAAAAAAACACTTACGACATTGCACAATTTTGTCGAAGACCAGCCCAAGAAAATCAGAGCAAGTATAAGTTGTCCCTGCAATACAACTGCGAAGAATGGACTTTGGGCTTCCCATTTTTCAATCATACGATGATTCAGCCCATAAAATACCCAGAAGTTGGCCACACACCACAAAAAGTTATTAATGCCTGCGACGATTGCAGAAGTAATTTGAAAGGTGTACAATTGGTCAAAATGGCCATTCACTTCCAGCATTTTCCTTATGGTTGGAAGAGAATCAATAATCTGTCCCCATTTGTGTTTATTTCCAAGATGACTCTCGAGCCGCCTTGCAATCATGTGCTTGAGAGCAGCAAGCTGATACAGCCCTAGATACTCGAACGACAGGAAAACTAAGAACATTGTTCTGAATTGGATAATGAATCTTCCCAAAGAGACAATGTACAGTATCGCTGAGCAGGTGATGAAAAATAGGAACGTTGATTTTGTAGTACCCGATGACAGTTCTGTCTCATGTAGAATCTGAAGCTCATCAAATCGAATAGTTTGCAGGGCAGGGTTAATGATGTAAGCCATGTATACTGATCCGAAGATTAAAAGACTGATTTGATTAAAACCATCAACCAAGAAAACAAAATCAGTTATTTCCAACATGTATAGATGGTTCGTTGTCAATATGAAAGCCCAAATCAGTGAGTTAGTTGCAACAACCTTTGCGAATATGCTGGGTTTATTGATTTTAGGGAATGTAAATGGGTATAAATCCCATAATATAACAAATGTTCTTTCGGTCAACATTCTTGAAGAACTCGACGCTGACCTCGCTCGGACTGAAATCAATATATCATCGCATGTTTATAAAATAAATTGATATATTTAATTAAACGCGTATGTAATGAAATAGTAGATCCTTATTTTGTTTGTAGTCCTTGCAACTGTCAATTTGTTTTAGTGACATTACAAATAATTCCCTTACAAATTACCAAATATTAATAATGCATTGTTGTATTAATTATTCAGTAGAGGGGCTATTGCACTAAGCTAATTGTTAAAGGCATCACTAAATGTCAATAATTTTTCATTTACTATCCACAATAACGCTTGGACATCTAGCCACTATCAGATATAGCCTGACAAGTTCCGAGTGTACTTCAACTTGAGGTACATTTTGATCACATTTACATGCCACTGCTCACAGTCGCAGTTTCACAGGACAGGGACTAATGCGGACCCTCCATCAGAGCCACGACGATGACGTCATCCCATCACCATCACAGCCGTACAGAGATAAATATTTTAATCAAACCCCGCCCCCAACAGTCCCGAGCGAGTGGTTAAGTTGAGTAATTTGTTCTCGGTTTAATTCAATTTCCGTTTTTCACCCTTACATATGTGTGGAAATATTTGGTACTTTCATGATAAAACACTGGTTGGTAACAACTTTCCTTGAATATATTATGGAAGTTTTGGTGTTAATGTTTGAAATAAATAACGTTCTGTTTTAAGGATAGCTTTTCAATCATCAAAGGTTAATTTATTCTGAAACTTTGTTATTATTTATGTTAATAGTAAATGTACTACAAGATTTAGATAGTTATACAACATTCAACCAAATTACACTAGATAAAAAATATTTTTAAATTTCCTTAAAAAACATTTCCTAAAATAATAAGGATACCGTTTTAGAAGAGGCTTTTTTACTGTATTTGTGTAAACATTAATGAACATTGAATCGCCAGATACAAAGAATAAAGCGAAGTCAACATATTGGTTCTTATCAACCTTAAAATAAGAATCATTATGCATAAATAGTTTAAATCCAACACATAAATATAAACTTTGTTTGACAAAGTCAGTAATTCATAGTTGGTATATAATACACTGAGATATTAAAATAAAACCTTCATAAAATATATTACAACACAAATATCAATAATTTTGTAAAAAATCACCTCCCTCAGAACCAATGAAAATTTCACCCTTGCTCAGTACTTTCAGTAAGCCAAGTCAACGTCGGCCAACCGGCCTTATTGGAGGAACTGCTAGTGATTGTCCGTAACGTGCCGACAGTTTGTGTCACTGATATGCTCTGGACAAGGCAGTGGAGAATTTGTGAGGTAATCAACCCCTCCCATAATGTAGAACAGGCCTCCCTGGTCCGAGGGAAAGGTGCTAATGGCACAAGCGCTTCCAGAAGAACAGTTAATCACAACGTCCTTCAAACAAATATGCTTTGAAACTGTACACATGTTGTTCAAAACATTCTGCTCATAGTAGTAAATTATTTTAAATATTAATGTTTCGCTACTAAATACGGAGTACAATTACAGCTCTTCTTATTGGAATATGTAATAAATTTAAAATTTGTAACTCAACTTCCAGACAGATGAAATTGTTTTTACCTATTAATATTATTAATTATTAAACTAACTATTTTTAACAATTATGTTTTTATGCTCTGAGAATAAATTCCTTGAATGCGAAAGGCCTCACCTCAATAAAAAATTTTAAGATGAGATATCATTTGAAAATTTAAAAATATAAAAAATGTAAAATTATTAAAATTAAAAACATTCTTTTAAAAATTATTTATAGGCTATTATAAATATTTATTATTTTATAAAGGTCATGAAATTAACCATCTATAGTAAAAGTTGCATAAATTATATTATTAACCAACCAACCCATATAACTTAGGTAAATAAAAATATGTCTACAATACTTTTTGAAAGGATGTAAAAACAATGCAATAAGTCTGATAAAATCCAAAATGGGTTACTACATTTTACAAAACAATTCGATCCTGTTAACCTTTGTGTAGAGTTTGATTATTCGGCTCTATTGTTGAGCACAATCTAGGAATACCTTTAAGTTGTCTTGTGTGGTGACAGATAACCGAGGGCATTGTTGTGAGGAGGCCTTGTAATTAACACGTGACTGATGTGTTCCAAACACCCCACACAATGCCGGCTACAGAAGCCAGTAAGTGAGACAGGCCGTCCCGCCGGCGTCGTTTGGTTGGTTGGTAGTTCGAATTTTGAATTGTTTCTAGTTAAATTCATATGATAAAAGTAAAATGAATAATTTATAGTAATACTAGCTGTTGCCCGTCACGGCTTCGCCCGTGATTAAATTCATTTTACATGTAATAATATCTCTTTAAAGAGCAATGAAATCTTCTTTCTTAAGAATTGTGTAAGCAGGGCATTGAATTTTGCAAAAAATTTTTTTAATGAGCACATATGAGCAAAGAGGAACGAATATGTCAAATTTCAAACCCCATAGACCTTACGTAGGGGGCTCTAAAGGACTTCAAAAACTATTTTTGCAAAACCATTTTTTATTTAGTAGGCAACATAACAAGTAAAAAGGTCAAATTTCAACCCTGTAGGCTATATAGTAATTTTGAAGTCCAGTGGGGCGGAGCCCTAAAGGACTTCAAAGACTTTATTTGTAAAACCGTTTCTTAGTGAGTACATATGAGTAAAAGGAACGTCCGCGTTAAATTTCAACCTCTTATGCCCTAGAGTAATTTTGAAGTCCAGTGGGGCGGAGCCCTAAAAGACATAAAAAACTATCTTTGCATAACCTTTTCTTAGTGAGTACAAATGAGTAAAGGGGAACGTCCGAGTCAAGTTTCAACCCTGTGTGCTCAAGAGTAATTTAGAAGTCCAGTGGGGCGGAGCCCTAAAGGACTTCAAAAACTATACTTGGAAAACCGTTTTTTTAGTGAATACCTATAAGCAAAGAGGAACATAAATACTAAATTTCAAACCCACTTGCCCTAGAGTGATTTTTTAGTCCAGTGGGGCGGAGCCCTAAAGGTCTTCAAAAACTAAAGGACTTGCATAACTGTTTCTTCATGAGTACACATGAGTAAAGAGGAACGTCCACGTAGAATTTCAACCCTGTAGGCTTTATAGTAATCATGTAGTCCTGTGGGGCGGATCCCTAAAGGACATAAAAAACTATATTTATAAAACCGTTTCTTAGTGAGTACATATGAGTAAAGAGGAATGTCTACATAAAATTTCAACCCCATATGCTCTTGAGTAATTATGAAGTCCAGTGGGGCGGAGCCCTAAAGGACTTCCAAAACTATATAATAATAATCTTTATATTTGCAAAACTGTTTGTGTTTCTTAGTGAATACTTGTGAGCAAAGAGGAACGCCAATGTCAAATTTCAACAACGGATGCAATAGAGTAATTTTGATGTTCTGTGGGGCGGAGCCATAAAGGACTTCAAAAACTATATTTGCAAAGCCGTTTCTTAGTGAATACCTTTGAACAAAGAGAAATGTCCATGCCAAATTTCAACCCCAATGGCCCTATACCAATTTAATAGACCCGAGGGGCGGAGCCCTGAAGATGCTTTCCAAGAGCACCGAAGATGCGTTTCTTAGTGAGCACCGATGTGCGAAGTGGATCTCCCATTGAAAATGTTCCAAATAATTCTCTTAGGTCATATGGTTTTTTAGAGATGTTGTACCTAGATTCATATTAAAAATTGGTCATAAGAATAACATTGCAACTTTTGAAGTCTTTTGTTGCGGAGCCCTGATGGAATTTTGCAAAACCGTTTCTTAGTGAGCACCTATGAGCGAAGCAGAACGTCCATGTCAAATTTCAACATCGTAGGTCTTATAGTTTTCTATATTCGTTGTTTCCTAGATTTGTATAAAAAATTGGCCATAAGGATACCATTAGATAGAAATTTTGAAGTCCTGTGTGGCAGAGCCCTGATGGAATTTTGCAAAACCGTTTCTTAGTTCCACCTATGAGCAAAGAAGAACACCCGTGCTACATTTTAACATTCTAGGTCCCATAGTTTTTTTCAGATTTATTGTTGCTTTGATTTGTATTACAAATTGGCCATAACATTAACAATAGATGGAAATTTTGAAGTCCTGTGGGGCGGAGACCTGAATGAATTTTGAAAAACCGTTTCTTAGTGAGCATTTTTGAGCAAAGTGGAACGTCCATGCAAAATTTCAACCCTCTATACCCCATGGTTATGGAGATTCTCTGATACATGAGTGAGTGGTATTTGACAAATATATAGTAGATTCACGAAAATAGCCCAATGAGAGTCGATACATTGTTGCCAAATTTATTCTGAATCACATTTTTATATTGTATTACACATTGTAAACATAACCACAAATGACAACATTGAAGGGTGAGAGGGGGTGAGGGTGGACACAGGTGTTAAAATATCCACCAGTCTATTTTCGTGCATCTTACTATATTAATATATCAGAATGATAGTATATATTATAACCTTTACTGGGTAACGAAGTTCAAAGGTAAGGGCTACTATTATTATTAAATAAATAAAAAAAAATTAAGATTAGTACTATATTTTTTGTGGTTTTAGTGAATAAAACCACAACAAAAAGAGGGTACTCATGTTTAATTGCTTATCTTTTATAACCTTTACATAAACAGTAGAATATTTTCAATAATAAAAAATAATTTAAAACCGTCATTATTACGGGCAGCTTTTAACAGATACACAATTGATTTTCAAAAAAAAAAAAAAAAAAAAAAAAAAAAAAAAAAAAAAAAAAAACTAGAGATCGACTTATTATTATATGTCTAAAGATTGATCTACCATAATACACACAGTTAATTCATAAAGCTACCGAGAGGGGGACCGAGCGTATGCCCGATAAAATTATTAAGCGTCTTTTTCTCGGGCAGAGCTCGTTCGCTTCTTTACTCGTCCTCTACCTTTTTAAGACGAGCTCATTTGCTTCAATCACTCACTAGGTCAAAGGATGGCGGACTTTGGTAGAAATTTGTTGAACCACAGGTAAAAGATGTAATACATTGGTTTATATCTACAATTATCAGCTGAATTTTGTTCAATTTAGAAGCGACGCAAAATCTTCATAAGGATAACAAGAGAACTTTTAAGGGATCTAGGACGAAACCGGATTTTTCCCAGCCATGAGACCAAACCAATCGATTCCTTGTTGCCAAACCCCTCATATTCAACAAAGAATGAAAAATCCATAGACGACAAAAAAATTGCGTCCAGTGCTGTGCTGGAGTATAAGATAGTCAAAGATTTTTTGTTTTGTGAAATAACGACAATATTAACAAAAAAATTATGAAAAATTTATTTTCTAATTTCTTAACTGCCATTGTTTTGTAGCTTTTATACATGAAATGTTTCCACAAATAAGTAAAGGCAGCTCATATTCTTAGCAGCCTAAAGATATGAAACTTGTAGTATCGAAAATGGCAAGGGGTAGGCTCACTAATGCCTCACTGAAGTAGAAAATGTGTTTCTCCGTTTATGAATACTCAGGGAGTTGGATAAGGGAGTAACGAACATGACCAGGGCTCTCCAATTGAAGTTGCAAGTCATAAACATTGTACAGGACGAGCGTCGGGGACAATTCTAATAAGCCTGGGGTCTGCGGTCAGACGGCTCCCCGGCCGCCCTTACTGTGACACGGACCCGTTAGTGTGTGCTGTAGTTATTTCTGGGACTTGTAAATATTAAATTTAGAAGTTAATATATTTACAGGAAATAATTATGAGTTTTATGTTATAAAACAAAACAGAAGTCTACAGTAAGATTTTTTTTTTAATAGATTCACAAAATAAAAAATAAAAAATACATATCCAGTAATGATTTACATTGTCTGTAAATTTGTGTGATATTGTGTCCAGATCAGCTTAAATGTAGTATGAACATTTATTCATTTAATTAAAGTTATTTGCACGTATATGAATTATAACGTATTATTCTAACTTCAAATTTCGCCACAACAATCTTTTATTTTTTTATTTATTATTATTATTTTTTTTTAGATAATATGAAATAATATTTTAACCATTACCTGCCTGATTCCTTCTTCTAACAAATCTTCGTCCCATAATTAAGGAACAGATAGACTAACCGAATTAACATACAACTGATGATTTATTCGATTAGGTATACAGATAGTAATTAGGTATTAAATATCAGTAATCATTAGATGTAATGATAAAAAGCAACCTGTGTACTCTTTACACATTTTTATTTCTTACACTACACCTGTTTCCACACTTTAGGCCATCTTCACAGTGACCTGAATTTAGTCTGGTTGAGCTAAACTCAATAATATACTATAGCACTCTGATACCGATGCGATAACAAAGGTGTATGCAAAGACTGATTGATTGTATTCTGATTTCAGTTGATTTTGATGCATTCTATCGCTTTAAAATAAATAAAATCAGCTTGTAAATTGATTTATGATTGTAACTTCACTAATCAATAATCATAATTAATTCAATGATTAATCCCATTAATTATATTATGTTCCTCATTTCAAGTATTTTAATTCGTTATTGTTTTTTTGTTGTTTTAGGTTATGTTATAACAAGGTTCATTAAATATGAACCAACCAATAGAAAACAAGTTCAAGATAGTTTAGTTGTCAGTAGGAACAGGGGCCATTTAGTGTTCCCTTTAATGTGAGCCCAAAAGCAGTTTCATGTCGGTGGTTGCCTCATGAATATGTTATTATGAGACTGACCATGTGGAATAATTCAAACGGAACGGGAACTAGATATTTTGCTATGTTACAATAATACTTATAACATATATTACTGATATAACATACTTTATATTACAATAAAAATATGCTTGTTACTAAAAGTTTTGTGTTTACCATGTATTTTGTAAATTTAAAATTTCTTATAATAGGGTGTTTTATTATTATTATTTTTATATATAAAATGACTGTTACTGTGGATTTTACTGTACAATATTATTTTTTCTTCCCACATTACACTTAAGTAAGTGATGTTTAAAGTAATCTAGAAAAATGCTGCATCATATAAAATTATCTCTATTCCTGGGTGAATTATCGGATATTTTTTATTAAATATAATACTATTTAATAAATCGAGTTGTCTTCAATTAATTTTGGTATTGACTACATGTCAAAATTAAAAAGGTATGACAGGTTAACAGAACTGTAATTAAAGTATATTAGTCGGCAAAATTAAAAGCAATAGACTACTTTATTTATTACATATTAACTTTAGTCATTTTCAACTACTCTAGCATACAAACTGCATGAAAAACATGCAAGAGTAAAGCAACGGACACTTATATAGACACACCAGAGTCGTCTGCTGCCTCAGGTTGTTTACAGGACCTAAGCGACTGGCAGGGACAGATTGACAAGGGATGAAAAATGCAGAGATCGCCGCCGGGCGACGTTGCTAAGTGGATTGAACGGAATATGGGAGCCGAGCGGCGCGGCGTGTAAACACATGCGGGGATGATGCTGTTACAGCTGCTTTTGATGTTAATGCCGATGTTATATAGGCTGTGAATCTTCAAGTAGGTAAATAGTTGACTCTTGGATAATAGGGTTGCATTGGGGATTTATGGTTTCATGAAATTATATATTTTATTTATAGGCTATATCATGGGTGGTTGTCAAGATATTCGTTGGATAGGCTCTATTTTTACTATAATACCTCTTACTTGCTGCTGTTTTAACATTCAGTTTTTATAATCATAAATGGTATATTCCATAAATTAAGTATAAAGTGCCCCTTTACTTATATAAAATAACCAAGTTCAGTGAAAAATGTGTGCACGCGATTTGAACAACATTTTTTTAAGATGATAAATTTATTTTATTGAATTCGTTAAATTTAGAATATAACAAGTAGTTTACCTTGCTCACAAGGTAGTCTATGACGTCATTGTTACTAAAAGCAATCAAAAAGATATGTTTCCAAAACGGTATGACTAAATTCGTTTAGTAAATAGTAATACTTCTAAATTAATTATACAAATTACGATAAAGTGTGATTAAAATAATAATATTTCTAAGTTAATGTTTCGAAACTGTTCATAGAGTATGAACCATACATAGTGTTCATAAGAAACTGGTAACATTCATCATCAAACTATACCGTGCTATTTAAATAAGTAATGTAAGCATTTCCATCGCATTTTACCATCGCTGAAGTAAAGCTCGTCCGTAAATTAATAGCAAACAATTAATCCCTCGAAAGGTTTTAACGCTTCATTTTTGTTAATCTTTCACAATTTTTCAAAAGAAATCGGCTTAAATGAGTTGACTTGTGAAATAATTGGAAGTTTAATTGGAACAGCAATAACTCTAATAAAAATCTTTAAAAGGGGTGGCTTTCCAAGCGTATTTAAAACCTTGATTATGATTATTTTTAATTTGTATTATAATCAATTTTTTTTCTCTTGCATGGATTTCTGGGAAATTATGGCCTCCTCAAGGAGGAGGCTAAATGAGTGAACCTCATTGGCAATATGAGAGCAATCAAGGGCTGTTCGGGTCTCAGGTGTCTGAGTTTGCTAATTGGCCCTTAATGACCTATTGTTGGGTTAGCGAGAGGGTTTACGATCTGGCTTATTCTAGAAACCACCTGAGAACGTCTCCGAATTATTTCTTTAAACGAAAAAGTAACAACAATTTATTTTAATTGTATCTTATAAATTTACCATAAAACTTATGGTATAACAATTTTAAAAGGTTTGTTATTGTTATGTTCGGTGGTTTTAATCCAAACAGAACCAAAGTGTGATAGGCCTACTTCAGCTAAAAAAAAATAAATGTCCTACTTAGTGTTCTTCCTTCAGAGAATGTATTACAGTAGATATATGTTAGTTACAGAAAGACTCACTGCTTTCAAAATTGTAGCCTACGGAAGTAATTTGTTTTAATAGAAACAAAATCCTACTATTTAAAATGTTATCTTTTGTGAAGTATTGAAAATTCGCCAACTATATTGATCATTTGGCTGGAATTCTTTATCACAATATTTTTAATAACTAACTATATTTAGAATATTAATCATAGTCGCTATTTAATTGGGTGGCCTTTTAATTTAAAAAATGAAAAAGGCATCACACTCTTTATAAGTTAACTGATTTGCCTTTGAATATAACGCTGTCAACTTAAATGAAGTGATATTTTAATTAATTAGCCTTTCCTTAAGTTAACACACGATCAATCTTTCTTTAATTTAATGAAATTTAAATATTAAAAATTCATTATGACAAAGAGTAGGGTTCCCGAGGATCGGGCACAAAAAACGGGGTGCGCATGCGCCAATTTTTTTCTGTGACGTCACGGTGACGTCACCAAGATGGCGGCGTTCGCGCCATTTTTTTTTCAAGATGGCGGCGTTTTTTTTTTCAAGATGGCGGCGTCTTTTTTTTGTGACGTCATGGCGACGTCCGCGCCAATTTGACTGTTTTTCTGTGACGTCATCATGGGGAACAAGACCATATGGATCGCTGGGGTCATACTATATAAAGTGTACACAATACTATATAAAGTGACATGTTCGCGCCGACGTCAGCTGTTTTTCTGTGACGTCATCGCGGTGTCCGCGCCAATTTGAGCTGTTTTTCTTGTGACGTTATCGCAGCGTTCGCGCCAATTTTGACAGCTGATAGGATTTTCGTGCCAATTATGACGTCATCAAGATGGCGACGTTCGCGCCAATGTGACTGTTTTTCTGTGACGTCATCAAGATGGCCTGCCAATGGTGGTGCCTGACAGGTGTCGCCGAGGGACCGTTACCGGCCGCGTGGTCCGCCTACGTGACCGATGGCTGCCGTTTGGCGGGAACCATCACGTGGGATAAATAATGTAAGAATATTTATGAAAGCTCAACATATAACCGTGGAACTTACAATTCTTACAATTGTCGTGGGACCGCTATTTTGCTACTACTTGTAACCGATATTACTACCTAAAAATGATTATATATTTAGTACTTCTAATGTAAAAATTGAATGATAAATATAGTGCAGCACGTCCCGAGCAGTTTGTTATTTTACCGCTGGAGCGCTGACGCACTCCGGTCACGGCCTTGTTTGATATTCCTACCGTTGGAGTGCAGCACGGCCCACGCAGTTTGATATTTCTCCGCCGCAGCGCCGCACGAATATGGCTGCGCCCAACGGGTGACACCCACACTAGTATGGCCGCGTGTGCCACCGCCCGTGCGTTCTATTTTGGGATCGCCTCACTAGAGCGGCCTGCCGCTGGTGACGCAACAGTTATGGCTGCGCGCAACGTCACCGCCTGCGGGAACCGCCCCCAGCTCCCGATAGGGCAGAGCATATGGCCGCGGATCACGTCACCTGCCGTCGCCCCCGTGATTGGGCCCACGTGCCCTGGACCACCATGGCGTACGTGACTATCTAAAGGTAGCCGTGTAGTGGTGACGCTACGTATGATGGATGACGTGATTGACAGCCGTTAATTTGTTGATTAATCGGCCACATACTAGCGGGAATTATGGGAAAACAGAGCGCCGAGTCGTATTTATAAATAGATGTAGGTGACCACGCTGTTGCGTCAGCCTCCTATAAATACCCCACCAGGCCTCTCTTTGCCTACGTGACTACACACAGGTGAGCGCGCTGGCGTTCCCTCCACACTCCTACCTGTCTCTCTCATTCTCTGCCAGGAGTTTGTCGTGACAGGACGTCTTTTGAGTGTACTCCGTGATATTCATATTTTATAAACTAGTTCGTGATAGTGTTGGTTTTTTAACGTAGTGCGTAATTATTTGTATTTCACTTTATATTTTACTATAGTGTGTGTATTTCCGCGAGTTTTAATCTTATTACTTTGATAGGACGTCTTTTGAGTGTGCTCCGTGATATTTATATTTTACAAACTAGTTTGTGATAGTGTCGGTTTTTTAACGTAGTGCGTAATTATTTTCCTTTATATTTTACTGTAGTGTGTGTATATTTGGGTGAGTCTTTTTAACGTAGTGCGTAATTATTTGTATTTTTCTTTATACTTTACTGTAGTGTGTGTATCAGTAGTGTGTGTAGGGTAAGTCTTATCATTTTCTTTGTACTATGGAGTCCCAACAGATTGTAGAGGAAACTTGTGAACCTGTACAGGAAACCCATGAGCCTGTAGAAATACTGAGTGATGAGCAGACATATGTTAAGAAATTTAGAATTTACGGCAGTAAGACTATTTTTAAATTTTCAAATCCTCCTCCTGAAACGAGCGAGATTGATTGGTTAAGACAGGGGTTTGCCAAAATTGTAAATGAAATGAAAGCGCAAGCAAATGCAGATGACCAATTGGGGTTCACGCTTCAATCGTTGAACTTAAAAAGTAAGGAGCCAGGTTATGTAAATTTTCGACCTGCAGAGGAAGTCAACGAGGATATTTTGTGGCAAATTTTTGGAGGCATCGTACAGAGTAACTCAGAATCCATCAAATCCACCGATACGTTTAAAGTAGAATGTACTAGAATAAACCTTCCTGTAGGCAAAGGAGGCAAAAGACGACCAGGACTGTATAATACGTTTGCTGAGGAATGTAGAGCTAGATCAGGAATTGTGGTGATAAATAACAAAGATAATTTGTGTTTGCCCCGTGCTTTAGTAGTGGCCGCAGCTAAGATTACGAATGACCCAGAGTATAAATTAATACGAATGGATAGAGGCCAAAGACAAACAACTAGGGCTAAGGAGCTACTTCGTAGGGCTAGAGTGGAGATGCCCGAGAATGGCGGGGGAATCCCAGAGTTGGAAAAGTTTCAAGCCTACTTGAGAGATTTCAAAATTACCGTCTACAATTATGACCACAAAGGGCGAGATGTGTACTTTGAAGGTAGCATTGAAAATCCAAAATTTAAAATTAACCTACTTTTCTACAATGGCCACTACAATGTGATCAACTCTTTGACTGCGGCGTTTGCTTGCGCCTACTTTTGTGAGGGGTGCCACATCCCCTACGAACACAAAAATGAACACCGCTGTTCAAACATTTGCTCGCAATGTCAGACCATTTCCCCTCCCTGTACAGAAGAACATGGTGGAATATTGTGTCCAAAATGCAACATGAAGTTTAAAAATCAGAGATGTTTTATAGCTCACCAGACAGATAGATGTAAAGCTGTACATAAATGTCTTGATTGTGGAAAGTTGGTGATGATTAGAGAGCGGTCCACCCCTCATAAATGTGGTGAAGTTTACTGTAAGATTTGTGATGAGTATACAGACCCCAACCACAAATGTTATATGAAGCGTAATCACGGGAAACCAAAGAGCAAAGATTTTCTATTTATTTTCTTTGACCTTGAGACACGCCAAGACGAGGCTTTGTCCAGCGACCCTGAGGTTAAGGTACACAAAGTCAACCTCTGTGTTTCACAGCAGTTCTGCTCTGAGTGTATCGATAGTGATTTTTGTATAAAATGTAAGAACCGCATACGAGTGTTCAACTCTGACCCAGTGAAACAATTCATGGAGTACGTCCTGCAGGTGAGAAGAAATGTCAAAAACGTCTGTGTGATCGCCCACAATGGACAAGGCTTTGACTTCCAATTTTTACTAAAACACATGATGGAAGAGACTAAATTCACCCCCGAGCTTGTCATGAGAGGCACAAAAATTATTCTAATGAAATTCGATAACGTCAGGTTTGTAGATTCCCTTAGTTATTTCCCCATGGCCCTGTCAGCTCTCCCCAAGGCATTCGATCTCCCGCCGGAAAAGAAAAAGGGCTACTTCCCACATTTATTCAATACTCTGGCGAATCAGAACTATGTTGGCCCCATGCCAGATAAGCAGTATTACTGCCCCGAGACAATGTTCGAGAGATCTCACAGCGATTTTGAAAAATGGTATAGCGAACAGGTGAGCAACAACTACGTGTTTGACTTCCAGAAAGAGCTGCTCGAATACTGCATGTCTGATGTTGAGATTTTGGCCCAAGCCTGCCTAAAGTTTAGAACAATATTTTTACAAGAATGTAAGGTCGACCCGTTCCTCGAATCCATCACCATCGCAAGTGCGTGCAACCTGGCCTTCCGGAGAAACTTTTTAAAACCAAACACTATCGGCATTATCCCGAAAAATGGCTATAGAATGACAGATAAGCAATCAGCCATCGCCATCCAATGGCTCAGCTATGAGGAGGAAACACGAGGCATAAGAATAGATCATGCCGGCCGAGGAAAGGAGGTCAAGATTTCTGGCTATAAAGTGGATGGATTCGATGGTGAAAACATTTACGAGTTTCAAGGGTGCTACTGGCATGGGTGCCCAAAGTGCTACCCCTATAACAGAGAGGCTCCCCTGAAAGAAGACCCTTCAGACACGCTACAGCTGAGATATGAAAGAACTCTGAAAAAAATTGAAAAGCTCGGTGACAACGTGATACAAATGTGGGAATGTGAGTTCAGAGCCCTTAAAAAGAGAGAAAAACTTACACATTTGGATAGCTTGCCGATCCTTGACACTCTGCCCCTAGATCCGAGGAAGGCGTTTTTCGGCGGCAGGACTGGCAATGCAAAGACATACCATAAATGTGCGGATGGAGAAACTATACAATATGTCGACGTTTGCTCTCTCTATCCGTACGTGTGTAAATATGGCAAGTACCCCTTAGGACACCCAACAATCTATGTGGGAGACAGAGAGTGTAGGGAGAGAGGTTTGGAAGTGGATGGTTTGCTAAAATGTAAAGTCCTGCCCCCGAGAGATCTCTATCACCCCGTACTCCCAGCGAAAATGCACAATAAATTAATGTTTGTACTCTGCAGAACCTGCGGCGAGACCCAAAACCAAGAAGATTGTGACCACGAAAGCGGCGAAAGAGCCCTAGTAGGTACCTGGACGATGGACGAGATTCGCAAGGCTGTCCAGAAGGGATACATAATTTTAGATATGTTTGAATTGTGGGAATACCAGGTGGCCACCTACGAAAAAGGAGGATTATTTACAGACTTTATCAATAAATTTCTAAAGATGAAACAAGAAGCTTCGGGCTATCCTGGGTGGTGCAAGACTGAAGAGGACAGGGATAAGTACATCGCAGATTATTACAAACACGAAGGGGTCAGATTAGAGAAGGAAAAAATTGTTAAAAATGGAGGATTGAGATCATTGGCGAAATTGATGTTAAACTCATTTTGGGGCAAGTTCGGGCAGAGAGAAAATCAGACTAAAGCGTCAATTGTGATAGAATCGAAAGAATTGTTCAGAATGTTAACGAGCCCCGACATTATGGTCAATAGGATCCAGGTTATAAATGAAGATGTGATTCTGGTCGGCTGGGAGTACATAGAAGAAGTGGGTGAGCCTATGAGAAACGTCAACGTGGTGATAGCTGCCTATACAACGGCTCAGGCTCGGCTCAAGCTTTATGAGCACCTGGAGGCTCTAGGGGGTCAAGTATTATATTTTGACACAGACTCGACGATCTATTATTTGAGGGGTGGACTGTACAGAGTTCCAACTGGGGACTACCTCGGAGAAATGACGGATGAGCTGGTTGACTACGGACCCGGCTCATTTATTGTCGAATTTGTCTCTGGAGGGCCGAAAACATATGCATACCTCGTTTGGTCAACGGACAGGCAAGCATTGATCCCAGTGTGCAAAGTAAAGGGGCTCACACTAAATATAAAAACCTCTTCTATTGTAAATTTTGAAAAACTTAAGGAAATGATCTTGTCCCCTGAAACGGAAGCATTAGAAATCAATGAATTACGAATCCGGAGAACAAAGGACAAAGATATTGTAACTGTTAATGAAACTAAATTGTTTAAAATTACAGGGCCCAAGCGGAAACGTCATGGTGAGTATGACACCCTACCCTATGGCTACAAACTCCAAAAACTTGCCTAATCCTATCCCGTGTACCTATATTTCCAATAATATTATGGTGAGTATTTGTAAAATATGTTCAGTAGCTGCCGAGCAGTGCAACTGTAAACATGGATTGTTTTTCTAAACGTAAAGACGATATTTATTGTTGTAAATTAAAATGTTTTGAGAGACCGCCGGAACAGGTTGATGGGTTGGCTTGTAGTAAATGCGAGAGCTTTGGCTACTGCAAGTGTAGATGTAAATCATATAAAGTTTCATATCCACCTAAACTGCTTAAAATTAAAATCTATAAAACGAGTCGTCTCTTTACATGTTGTCCTGATATGTGTATAAAATTAACGGCTTATGAATTTGCCAATCATTGCCCAAAATGCTATCTCAACGGATTTTGTATATGTATATTAAAGCATTGTAAAAACAGAAAGGATTGGTCAGAGGGGCTATAATTTTTCCAAATTCTATATATTTCAATCAATCCTGCACTTGTGGTACATTTTTTAAAAATAGGGCATTGAGCGCATACGTGTGTGTGTGTGTGTGTGTGTGTGTGTGTGTATGTGTGTGTGTTAGGGAAGCTAGTAAAGCCTAGTCTTGAACGCTTCGGGTCTGTGGATAGTCACCGGCGTGAAGGTTGGCATAAAACACCGTAATTCCAAGCGCTGATGGAAGGGTTGGTTTAATTACCGTAGAAAATGATTTCCCTTGACTACCACGGACTACTGGGAGTTGCCTCGTCTTCTCCCGTGGTGAGGCCACCTACCAAGGCACTCTCAGGTAAGACCTGGTAGATGAGACGGTTGGCCTAAAAACCATAGAACATTGAGTTTCCGTCGGCCGCCACAGGTATGAACATAGCGAACGTGTTCAATACCCCAATATTTTTAATAATTGTGTACTACAAGTGCAGATCGATTGTATAACGGTGGAGGTGGGGAACCTTCAGTTCGCCTACCACGGCGTGCAGCGAGGCTGGGGCTGTACGTGTATTCCGTTTGAAGAGTATCGGTAATCTAATTTACTGATAGTCTCTACGGAATACTGGAACACGGGGGTGGCAACTAAATTTTTTCTGGAAGGCCATCACGTTGCTGCGGCGGTGGTAGGGGCCGCAGCATCCCGAAAGGGATAAATTAAATTGTAACATTTAATTTCCATCATTGTAAACATGGACGTCAGACGTGCTATAGCTGATGAGCTCCATAGACCAGCTCGAAAAAATTATCCGAGACGTAGAGTAACTCTTAAAGGTCTAAATGATTTGTATCAGGCCGATCTTGTCGAGATGCAGCCTTATGAAAAATTAAACAAAGGATATCGTTATATAATGACCATGATCAACTGTTTGACTAAATTCGCTTTTGCCATTCCATTAAAGAATAAATCAGGGCTCGAGGTGGCCAAGGCTCTTGAACCGATACTCGCTAAACAAAAGATGAAACATTTTCAAACCGATCAAGGGACGGAATGGTTTAACAGATATATAAGCGCATTGATGAAAAAATTTAAAATAAATCATTACGCGACGTTTTCAGACTTGAAAGCGAGTATTGTTGAAAGATTTAATAGAACGCTAAAGCAGCGCATGTGGAAAGAGTTTACCGCAAAGGGGACGTATGAATGGATAAGTATACTCCCGACTATAGTTAAAAATTACAATAATACGGTACATCGCACGATAGGTATGAAACCGAAAGACGTTAAGCGAAAGCATG